>CABFPE010000004.1:198929-222381 GCA_900660155.1 Hofstenia miamia | reverse complement strand
TATATATATATTTTATTCTGTATTTGCATGCTTTTTGTAACTCGCCAAAATACAGTTAGCCATTGACTTTCTTACACATTTGTAGTTTTCGACTTCAGTCTTATATATAATTATCCCTGATATTATTAATAGCGCATAATTCTTTCACAAATATAACAGTTCAAATATAATAAACATCCAGCCAATCAGATACATTTCAAATAGAAAAGTGTCAAAATCATTTAAATAATTAATTTTTTAAGAGGTAATTCTATTTGGAAGACAAAATATAAAAGCAATTGTAGAAATTGAAGCCATTGGTTTGGGGAATAATTAGCAATATTTCTTTCCAGCAGCAAATGTAAGTAATTTTGATTTTTTTGTATATCCTACATAGCCCATGGAAATAATCTCATTTGCAAAAATGTAATTTTATGGACGACAAATAAATGATTTTGTTGTCTATTTGCAAAATCTTTGTAATATTCACGAAAAAATAATTAAGCATAGCATGGGGTGGCTATTAAGTAGATTACGAATTTGACATCAATAATATAAGTACTGAAGAAAACCAAACACTTTATTACAAAAGCAAAAATAAATAGACAACTCTAATGTATTTTGAACTTGGCTACATCAAGTTGTAATGAATACGCCTAATAGGGTCAGATAAAAATGCACTTGTGCTGAACTTGATGTTAGCAAATGCATTGATTATTGGCTCGAAAGGTCTCGCTACCAGACTTAGATTGATACCTTTTTGAGGTGGCATCTAAAAAATGCAAGACAGTCCCAGCATATCCATCAAATAGCAAATATCTTTTACTGCAAAAAATAATTTTTAAAAATTGTTTAGATTTTGGCATTTACAAGCATTGCACTTTTAAAATCTTCCATGCATAAGGCCTAGAAAATATTAATGTAATTAATATTAAAACTAGAAATATAAGGTCACCATGGAATGTATTACATAGATAAAGGCCATGACATGCCATCAGTCTTTAAGGAGCTAGATTCTATCAATTATAATACAGGATCAGGTTTTGAATGGCCACTAGGTGCATATCTGCTAACCCACAATGCCATTTGCTCAACATCTTATTAAAATCAGGACATTAGGAATGCTATAAAAATTTTCCATTTTGAAGACAACAAGACCTGACTCATAGCAAATTTACCCATCTTATATATTTCGGTTTTTTCCAATATTGTCGAAGCAACTACTTTTCACTTACTTAAATTAAAAATTATCTCCCTCTATGGTGCCAATCAGTTTGCCTGCCGTTTTGCATGGCTCCTCTACCACTGCTCAAATACTCACATTCCTAAACAAGGTTTCACAGTCAGATGTATGACTTCTCCAATAAGTTTGGCATCATTGCTCACAACTGTCTTTTCAGCAAGCTTTAGAACATCTGTGTACCCTTGCAAAATATATCTTATATCTCCAATCAATAAGCCTGAATTTAGCAAGGATGCCCCCACTGGCCTATTAAGAATGCAGATGTATCCAAGTCTTTGCATCATCACGGATTACTGATCGAATACTCGGGCTACAGTAGACATAATGTGCTTGTCTATTTTGAATGGTAGAGTTTGGGAAGCATGCTAACTCTTAATATGTCCAAATCAAAACTAAGCACGGGCAATTTCAAAGCATCAGACATAACCAAGCGTTTCACTCCCCAACAATTAGCAATGCGTGCGTCGTGTTGCTTACATTTCTACAGTTATGGATAACCTCAAAAGGGCTAAAAGCATTCTTCCGCTTTCACAATTTCAACTACCTCTGCTATCTCCCTATATGTGCTAGTATCATCTTTTTCCTTGCTTTCAACATTTCAGTTCATAGCTATTGGTAAATCTATGGATACTATGTCTAACCCCTTGCTTCATTCACCTTAGCTGTATGAATTTTGAAGTCCCAAAATAGCTTAAACCCCTCATTTGAACCAAATACCATTCATCTAACACTGCTTAAACTACAGATTACTCAATCTCCAATCTACTAAGGTTCTTATCTTGTCATGCCTGAATATTAAATTGGCACCAAACCTGTAACAGAAATATCAGTTTAACAGCATTCACATTCTCATGTGGACTAGACTTTTACTTGGCACTGATTGAAATAAGGAAGATAGCTGCAAATTTTTTACCTTCAATGAAGAAAGATTTGTTTTCCAGAAACCTTCTCTATATTCTAATGTTGTATAGAGTGGAAGGAAGTCAAAAGACAAACAAATCAATTTGGCTATTAATGTTGAATAAATAGATGCCATTGTTGGTTCGATAATGCTTTTTGGCAATTGGCGATCCCACCACCAGGGATCGCCATCTCCAAGGTAAAAAGAGTTAGCTACAAACCTTCTCTTTTTCAGTATTTCATGCCAATGAAAATAAAATTGGTCAAAATGACAATCGCAAAATTAAATTCTTTATTTCAATTCTATTTCAATTTTTCTAAAGACCTGCTGTATTAAATGTATATATGTTCCATTTTTGTTTTCTAAACATTTATTCTGTGTTATTATTAAAATCGATAATGTAGCCTCTAAATGAAGCTCAATAACTTTTCCTCCACTAATAAATTAACATAGAACATTTGCACTGTAATAATATAAATAGTCTTGTTTTAGCCAATCTTGAATAACACAGCTAACAATTGTAAATTGACTAGCTTAGATTACAACTATGCAGGTAACATTTGCTTTCTAGCAATTCCCTAGGTCTCTAACTGCCACGTTTCAGGCACAAGAAATTGCCTGACCCCATGCAATGCTTTGGATTGCGATTAATGTAATTTATTTTCATCTTAAAATTACTTCTTAAATATACTTCTCATAAAATTCATTTATCCAATTACTTAAATGGTCTTATGATGAATAGATTATTATTTTAGAAAAATGAATTACCTTCTCACTGAATGGAGTATGCTGATCTATCCAGTCATTTGTGTTCAGCAATATATTTCTCAATCAATAAATTTTGATGATATGCATGTAGGAAAGGAAATGGATGTGCCAACCTTGGACATCATATATTTGTCTTTATCCTTATGTTTTGTTCGCTGTCTGAAGGAACCAACCTGCTTGGCATTTACTTTCTCAAAGCCACGTCAGTGTAGTATGTATGACGCTGATCGATTTACACATCCTGAAAAATTTATATCTACAGTTAACTCAACTTCGTATTATGGAATGCTACGGGAAACAGAACCATTATGCAAATACCGTAACACGCTTATAACAAAAGATATAACTCAAGAATGCGCAGAAACTAACAGGTTATGAGAAAAAATAGTAAAATCTATATTTAACCTGATTTCCACTAGTACTTTTTCAAAATTGTGATGACTTCAACAAAAACTATTTAAAAGCCTATAAATCATGAACAAACAAAGATATTTACAATCTAAGAACACCACAAGATAGAGGATTGTCTCTTCTTTCTTATTCAAATTAAATTCGCGACCTGGCTTTGTTCTATTTTACGGGAGGACAAACTCTGACATTTTGCAGGGTATGCCTAGCCGAGACTCACACAGATTGTCTTCAGAAAAAAAATATTTCAAGGCTGTTTTTGTTCCCATGGATATTAAACCGCCATATTTTCTGAACGCTAGGTATGGAAATAATTTAAATCTTTTTCTAAAAATCGGATTTCTCTCTGAAAAAAAATTTTATTTGCATTTTGTTTGGGAATAAGAATGTTTTTGCAGTAATTTTCATCATTGCATTAGCGCGCCCTACCTCATAGATGCGGCCATGTATAGAGCTTTCAATATTTCTTAACAGACCTGGATAAAATTGTTCACAAATTCGGAAAAATCAGTTTGTTACGTAAAAGTAAAACTAGTGGAAATAGGGTTAGCAAACATTGTATGATCTATTCTCCTAAAAGTTAAGATTTTGCATATTTTGATGATATTTTCTAAAATTCTAGATATTCATAAATAAGAATTTAGTTCTCTTGTCACAAATTCCAAAATTTCAAAAATTGTGAAGAAAATTTCATCAAAGCCTATTCTTATTATAGTTGTATAATAGTTTTTGAGTTATTTTAAAAGATTTAAGATAAATCATAGTCAATCTATGATAAACAAATTTCTATTTCTTAATGTTTAAGTTTTACTTATAGCAAAAAAACCCTAACCGAAGGATTTTGGAATGAATGGGAGTATGTAAGAAATCATTCAAGAAATGAAAAAGAACAAAAGCATTGGAATTTTTTCCATGGGACATGGGAGCCTTGGAATAATCCATTTTTCCGAACCAAACTCGTTATAGTGATGAATGTCAGTAAGTTTTTCTCAGTTATTCAATTATTATTATATTTTGAGAAAAGAGTTTCTAAGAATATTAATAGCCAATGCTAATGTCAGAAAAGTACTGTGCAGCTAAGAGTCACAATGATGCCTATGTCAATTCAGTTCACGTATTTAACTATTCTTAGACTAGTTCTCTTCAGTTACTTCTAAAAAAACAAAGTATAGAAATATTCACTTGAAAATATTTCACCACCAAGGTCATGTCTGTATTCAATGCCTAATGCCCTACTTTATTTGATCCTCCCCTGGTCCACCCCTCGAAATATTCAATTTTATCAAAATCAAGGAGCTAAGCTCGAATTCATTACCATCACACGAAAATTTCTTGCTACGAAATATTTTTGTCATGCGAATTACGTTTGAAAATTGATTTGACGTGCTATCTTAATACATGGCATAAAAAATATTTTTAGCAATTGCTCTAAATTGGCCTGCATTTTTATGCCATCATGAAATCTTTCTGCATTCTGCCTTTCTTTAAAGGAAATGTTTGCTAGATTTTGGGCAATTTGCATTTTATTCGCCCATATATTTTCTTGAGAAGTCATAGAAAAAGTATTTTTAGCGATTTCTCTAAATTGGTCTGATTTTGTGACAGTATAAAAATGTGATCATGATCACACAATCCTCAATTGTTTGAGTTCAACCATGAATTCTATTTTGAATAATAGAAAATATATTCAAGGTTGTTTTTGCATGCTTATCTCATGTTTATCTCAAAATTATTGTTATAGAAGTATTTGGTTATTTCATGTTTTTTACAATTAAAAGCTGTAAAATGCAGAATGTTTTTGGAGATTTGAGAATAAAGTATTATTTATACATGTCATTGTTACATTGGTGCCCAACGTGGTTATATAGATATTTTTCCTCTTTCTATTAATATATTGAATGATGGGTCCTTCTCTATTAATGACCAAATCCAAGTCAATCAAACTTTGGCAATTGATATTCAATGCATATTGCAATGAGAAGAATTTTGATACTGATGAAGTAGAACTTAGTGTTCTTCCAATGGCAATAGATGATGAAATACTTGGTGCTATTCATCACAAAATCTCAGCAAAGACAATGACATTGAAGACAGCCCTGAAGTCAATTAAAATAGAGTATTATTGAGCTGCATGTCCATCTAATCCTTTTACTGAGTGGACAAGTATTCGAATTTCTCAACCATTAGAAGTTTTGGGAGTTCATGAAAAGTTGTCTAAATTATCAATACATTTGGAAGTTGGTGATGAAGCTATATGAGCATGATTGATGGAGGCATTACCATTAGCTATTAGAAATTTAACTATAGATTGGACGTTGGTAAATAAAACACCAATATCACATGAGTTAAGTAATTTTTAAAGTACATTCCCCAATACTGAGCAGTTACATATCTTAGAAACTGTTCCCAGATGTTTCATACTTTTGGTTGTTGCAGCAACCACTAACATCATAATAACAACTTTAGTAAAAAATAATCAGTGAGCAGATGCTTGCAAATAAAACTCATTTTGTTAGTTTTATTACTAGATCCTTTTATAAAAAAGAGGATTTGCAAAACCTTTTTTGGGATTTTTAATTTCCGAAAAATTATAATATACCAGATATGTGAATTTTCAAAATAATTTATTCATGAATATATGGACACCTTGATATTGACTGTTAAATAACATAAGTTATAATTGAGATGAAGAGATTTTTCACAACTTAAGAAAGTACTCTTACAAAGTTGTGCTTAATTTTAGAGTTTTAAATTTTTGTTAAATTTGGCAGATTTTTATGCTCCTTGTTATCATTTATATACAAGACATTCATTTAAATCTTTAACAAATGTTTGTATTGAATATGATTTACAGTATCTCAAAGATAATTGTCTGCCCTTTGTTGGGCTTGTGTTTGTTTAAATGCAATGTTTAAACAGCTTAGTAATATAAAATATTATTTTGCATATAAAAGTAATGCTAAGACAATCATGTGACAACATAAAACAATATTGTTACAACCTCAAAATGTTGCTGTTTCATTCATAAAAAACAACCAAAAATCAACCTAATGTGACGTTGTTGAAGCAATGTTGTTTCAACCAATGAAATGGTACCATTTTGACGTTAAAACAACGTTGTTTTTGACACATAAAACAACCAAAAACAACGTTGTTTAGCCCTTAAATTGTTAACTGGGTTGTGGTTATGCACCAAAAATGTAAAACATCTGGTGAGCATTGTAATAAAAAGTGCTGGAAGATAATTAGATGTTATAATTGTAATGAATTGGGTCATATTGCTAGAAGGTGTTCAAAAAACATGGACACCCAGTTTCACAAGTAGTCAGTGTGTGTGAAGCTGGGTCACATAACTTTCAACCTGTTCAAGTAGGAAATCAAGTAGTTAGTGCACTTCTGGGTACTGGTAGTAATATTAATTTAATTACTCCAGGATATGTTACAGGATGAGGTAATATATTGGGAATGGAAAAGGTAGGATTGTCTGGTTCAAGAATATCATTTAAAAACTTGAACTGAATGCTATAAATGATTTGCTGATTTGATGGAATAATCAACTATATAAGCTATGCTGTATTTTGGTTAAGGATGTTCCCTCTATCCTTTAAAAATTGGCACAGAAGGGATAATCTATAATGAAAATTAAAATCAACTTCTCATATGAGGTTTGTGTACAAGGAACTGAAAATGACATAAATAGTAATATTTGTTTATTGAGTGAAATACAAATAAATCTGGTGTCAGATGCAAATCAGAAATCACAGCTGTACAAACATTTGTGAAACTTTAATGATATATTTGCAAAGAGTGAGTTTGATTGTGGTAAAACAAAATTAATTAAACATGTTATGGAAACTGGAGATGTGGCTCTTTGTAGGGGAACACATTTTGAACAGCCACAGGTAGTAAAAACTGAAATTTCAAGGCAAGTGAAACAGATGCTCAATTTAGTTGTCATGAGAACAAGTACCATTAATGGAATGAAATAAGCCTAAAAAGCATTCCAAGTTAATAACAAGCTATTTGAATTTCAATTAATGGTCTTTGGTCTATGCATTCCCCAGCAACCTTTCAAAAGTTGTTGTGATGAGTGTTCAGAGGATTGGGTTTGTTGCAACATATTGATGATATAATAACTGTATTAAAGCATTTATAGAACATTTAGCTACAGTTTTTACCATCTTTGGAGAGCTTGTTTGAAGTTACAACCTCAAAAGTGTTTTGTTTAGATTTCATACTGTAATATATTTGGGCTTCCAAGTTTGAAAGCATGGAATAAGACCAAATTCTTCTAAGGTGCAGAAACTCAATAGAATGCCTTGACCATCATATCATGCTGAAGTGAACATGTTCTGTGGATTTGTTTCGTATTTTAGTTGGTTTGTTCTGAAATATGCAGCACTATTAAGTCCTATTTATAAATTGAAAAGCAAAAAGGTTTTTTGCTGGACCAAGCAAGATGCCTTGTTACAATATCCAAAATTCAATAAAGACTTCATTTTGGAGGTTGATGCAAACAATAGAGAAATTGGTATGATATTGAGACAATATCATTGTCCCATAAAATGTCTTACTAAAGCCAAATAAAATTATTCAGTGACTGACCATGAATTTTTAGCATTGTATAAGCAATATCACATCTTAGATCATTGCTTTGGGGACACACATACTTTCCATTTTAACCAACCATCAATCTTTGGTTGGTTTAATGAAGAAGCAGCCAGACAACAAATGACAGACAAGAGCTTTCTTGGAGTTACAAGATTACAAGTTTAATACACAATAACAAATGGGAAAGGAGAATAATGTGACTGACAGACATAGTTGGTTAGTGAGCATTGGTGACAGTGCATTTAATTGAAATGCTGATGAACTTTTGCCAAATATTGCACAACAACATGAGAAACATGTGGCTGCAGCAACTCAAGAAATCAAAGAAGAAAAAAGATTCTGGAAATAATTAAGGTGTGTCATAGCAATGATCATTTCAGAGTTAAAGTATTGAAGGAAGCAGGTTATTTTTTTTCTTCAATGAGAAAACATATATCTGAGTTTTTCAATAATTGTATTATATGTCATCAAGGAAAATCATATGGTTTTCTTGCTAACAAGGATCTTTGCCAACATTTCCATCTCTTCAACCAAAGAAGTGATGCCAGTGGATATTGTGGGACTGTTGCCAAAATCTGGCCCATATCAGTTTGTAATTCCAATTATTGATCATGCTAATCATTAGTTCAGTAGTAGTAGTAAATATTTTAGGAAAAGAGTGGATTTTTCAGTTTTGTGTGCCAAGTAAAATTCATCAAGGAAGACAGTTTGTGTCTACTATTTGGAATAAATTATTAAAATAATTTGAAATTAGAAGGTTACTTTCAACTCCATACCATCCCAGAACAATGCTTTTGTTCAACAAGTTCATAGAACCATCAAGGATAGGCTTAATAGTCAAAACACTAACTGGTCAAAGGGACTTTATGAAGCAGTTTTTCACATTAACAGATCTATGCATAAATCAATCAATATATCTCAATTTCAATATTTAGTCAGAGCTTATGCAAATTTATCTCAAGACTGGCCTGAACAGCCAGATTGGTTTGATCCTTTTCAAGGAGCTTTTCCAAAGTTTGCATATTTAATGTAACAAGTCAAGAATAATTCATTGGAGCCATGTTTTGGTCCAGGTATTGCAGTGGTTAGACAAATTTCTAAACAGGTGCTGCAATTGGTTGACAGAAAATACAATTCATGATAATGCTATATAGTAACCCAAAGACACTTAACAAACATGTAGAAGATACTCTAACTTAATTATTCTTTACAATTTTCATACTATTAATGTTACCCACATATTATTTCAAGTCTAAAGAAAAGTCAGAAGAAACTAGTGCTCAGGTTTTCTCTTGTTATTTCTTAAACTTAGTTGTAATTAATGGTTACACAATTTTTAAAGAAAATTCAGAAGAACTCTGTTACCAATTACTTTCTCTCTGCTATCTCAACAACTTTTATTACAACAACTTGGCAATAAGTGACTGTTACTCTTTTTTCAGCTTACCTCTAATTAATTGAATTTCTATTGTTTAGTTATCTCCTTCATTATGATGTTACTTGTTGCAAAAATGACTACAGACAAAAACACAACTCATGCAAATCATTGTCAAATAATCTGACAAATTGGATCATTGGAAAACCAAATCACTCAAACCCTAACCCTACCTAGCCCCCTCAAACACACTGAAGAAGCCTTTCTAGATAAAATCACAGACATGATGGAATGCCAAGAAGCACATTTCAATTGTAAGTTCCAAATGCTAAAGGAGGAAATCAAATTTTCCACTCCTCTAGTCATTACCTCACACTAACACTTTAAACCCATAAACTCTCTGTCTCAAGCACTGATGAGAAAAATTTCTTAAATACTAGAGGAACCCACTCCTCAACAAGTCTTTGATCTGAATATCAAAGTAATAAATCTATGCTGCCCAATAACCTTGTAACTCATAATATTAAACTACTGAAAATGCAACAGTACTTCACTAACAAACTTAGTGCCAATGCACAAATGTTCTCTAAATGGTTGGTACACTTTCAAATTTACACATCACAACAAGGTGACACCAAGGAAAATTGAAGCACACAGCTACCAATATGCCACAAAGATTGTGCTCTTCTTATAAATAAATATATATATATATATATATATATATGGATCTTCACACTAATGCTAAAATACAGTATGACAAACTAATATCAGAACTGGATGCAGCCTTTAAAAAAAAGAAATGCACCCACCTGTAAATATAGTATCTTTTGTTTATGAGGCATTTTAAATGAGTATATATCTGATTCTCTTGTCTTAAATATTTGAGTATTCTCTTCTTAATTATTTTAAACACTCAATATAAAAAAACCTAACATAATCATATTTTTGTAGAAATTATAATAATTAAATTTTCCAAATAAAATAAGCATTGTTCTTCCTTTGGCATTAACACATTTTTCAACTAGATTCATAATTATAATCAATTCATTTTAGCTGAGCATAATAATTTAAAATGATAAGGTGAATTTAACATGTGCATGTGATGTTTTTGAAATTTTCTATAATATAAGAAACTTCTGTGATTAGTCATAACAAACCAAAAGAAACTTCTGTGATAAGTAATAACAAAAATAGTAAGCTATAAAATAACTATGCTAAGATATTAAAAATTAGAATTTACAATTTAATGCTATGTTTATCCGCTGAACAGTAAATATCAATTTCTACACTTTGAGAAAAGGGTGTATTAATAAGGAGTTTGGCTTAATGATTTGGTGTTGCTCCATTTACAATCAAAAGGCTAAATCACTGACTTGTAGAAACAGGCAAACATTTGGACTGACATTGCAGTGGTTACCCAAGGATCTCAAGCACCTGTCAGGATTGAATTCTACATTGTCTGTCAACTGCCAATCCTAATTTAACTGTAAGAGATCTCTGGCAAAAGTGGCAACCTCATATTCAAAATGTATCAAGGCAAATTGCTTTATGATGACTGAATGAAATGGGGCTTTGAGGCCAAATTGCAAAGAAAACACAACTTTTAACTAATAGACATAAGCAATTATGACTGAATTGGGTACATGAATACCAACAGATGGGACCTGATTACTAGAGCAAGATTTTTTCAGTGATAAGACTCTGGTGCATCTAATCCCATCTCAACAAATGCATTACATAAGACATACAGATGGCCAAAGAGACTTACAGAGATATTCTAAGTCTACAGTCCATTCTGGTTGTGGAAAAATTGACTTGTGGGGAGGATTTGGTGCAGGTAGCATCTGTGGGTTCAAGGTGTACTGTGGTAAACAAAACAGCTTAGCCTATCAAGAAATTTTAGCTGAGGTGCTTATTCCACTCAATCTACCAGGAAAAGACTTAAGCTTTCAAAAGAACAATGCCCCTGCTCATAAAAGTCAATCTACTATAAATTTCATCAATGAGCATAATTTGAATGTTTTGTGTTGGCTACCTCTGTCTCCTGATATAAACCCATGTGAATATGTGTGGTTGCTGAATAAACAGAGATTAGAACAGCAGGAAATTCATGGGCTTGGTGAGCTAAGAGGCTTAGTAGAATGTGAGTTCAACCATGTAACCCAAGAAGAGCTGCAGAGTTTGATTAATTCAATGCTAATGTGATTACAAGCAGTTATTGCAGCCAAGGAGGCACCACAAAATATTGATAAATGTTTCTCCTTCCTTACATATATTTCTTTTAAATAATATTTTTTACAAATACATTGAATTTCTTAAATAAGTATTCCTAATGCACCACTTTTTAATAAATAATTAATCTACTATAAATATTTTTATTTAAGCATGTATAAAATAAGTGTAAATACTGTAATGTTGTTTTTTTACAGGTGGGCACTTTTCTTTTGAGCAGGGGTGTATATATATGGATCTTGACACTAATGCTAAAATACAGTATGACAAACTAACATTAGAACTTAATGCAGCCTCTAAAAAAAGCACCAGGAAACAATACAAGATGATGCTTTACACCAAAGTAAAGGATGACAACTTGTCTGAATATATGCTCAGAGTTAATTGCTTACTTCAACTCTCTTGAGAAGAAGGTCACTACTTTAAAGAAGACCTTTATAGCTACATACTATCTTGCATTGCACCATCATTTAGAAGATGTTTGGAAATTAAGTTCAACATTAACTATCCAACTGATATTCTTATGAAAAATTGAGTCAACATCCAACTGGCAATGGAATATAACACTTTAATCCAAACAGAAGTGGAACACATAAGTTCTACACCCATTATGAAACCTTGATTTTCACCAAAAAGCCCTCTACTCAACAAAACACTTGTTGTCCTGGAAAAAGTCCAAAGCAAAACTTGCAGTGAATAAGGACATATTGCACCAAACTTTAAGCCATAATCTATATACTATGTGTAGATGAAGGTTTCTATACAGCTAAAGACACTGAGGAGATATTAGCTGATGAATTTAAATGAATGAGGGCACTGACCTAAAACAGTACTGAAGAGATCTTGATCATTTCAAATCTGTTAAAATGCAACTTGATGTCTGGTAGAATCATTAGTGTAACCATGCAGACTGAAGCTTCTATCACTATAATGGCACACACTAAAGAAATCAGATATGCATAATCAACAACTACCCTATTAGATGATGATAGGAAGAGATTTTCTTACTGTAAACAATTGCTTAATCAACTAAAGTATGAAAACACTAACAATAAAAGAACACAGCAACATACAGGTCTCTCTCAAAACTAAGGAAAGTGCATCTTCAGAGTTCTCTCTACTAGAAAACCTCTGAGTTGACCCCTTCCACTGGAAACTCATGACAATTACAAGCAACAAAACTACTAATGGAGATTTTTTATCCAACATCTGAAAGGAATAAACCCTAAGAAAGTGTTACTGCTGAACAAAACCTGCAATGTACATTGTGATACTTAACAAAGAAAATAAAATCATTTCTATTAAACCAAATCAATTAATCATCTACAATACTCTTTTGGAAAAATTTGTAAAAAAACTAAAACTCTACTTGTGATAGACAATGTGTTGAAAAATTTCAACTCTGATATTTTGATATCTACAATATTTAAAGACACTCACCACCATCTAACATCTCAAGAAATGTTTAACATCAATGATGTCTTCAGAGCTAATGCCACTATGTTCAATAATGTTGAAATCAGCATTCAATAAGCAATAGAAGTTGAAAACAAGATCAATAAAGCATCACACAAACAAATTTGTCAATAATAATGCTGAGGGCCTCAACACTTGCAAGTAAATTATACACACACTATCTTGGAACTCAACAATGTTATAATTCAAAAAAGTAGATTTCTGTATGCATTCCTATAGTCTTTATCAAACAGAGTGATAAATCCTGTAAATGCATTGACTTCCACATGCTAAACAACATCACAACAAAAAGCTTACCTGTTACTACATATCAATCCTATCTTCCACAGAGCAGCTCAATTTAACCTATTCTCCACCATCAACTTAGGATGTAAGAATCTGATATTGAAAAAACCACATTCATCACACCAGTGGCAGCAGTAATGGGTGGGAAAGGTAGACTTGATCCACCTTGAAAAAATGCAATATTAAATGGCAATCAATACTAATTCATTACCCCAATTTTAAATTAAATAAACAGAGTATGATATTACAAAAACAATGTACATGTAGATAGCTAGTTTATCTAAAATGGCAAAATATTAACAAATAAAAACAAATATTACAGCAGTAAGTACAATTTGTAATTTCAATTTTTAGCAGCTTGGCATTGAGCTCTAAATTTACAATTTACCCAATCAGAATTGTTCATCAGAAGGCAGACTAAACTGCCTCAATCCACCTTCCTCTTAAACAATATGTATGCAAGATTAAAAACTAAAGGCCAATCAAAAACTGAGCACACTTGCAAAGGTGGAATAACATGAAATAGTACACCTTTTGAGAAACAAGTGTTCAGAATTAATGCAATAGTGTGTTGTGCCTGTAAAAGGTGTTGTGAACTGTGAGACAAACTTTCTCTTTTTAACCATTACATTAAATGTCATTTCAATCACCTATCCCTCAAAGCTGGCCAATTTTTCAAATGCCCTGAAAATCTTCAAAATCAAAAAAAAAGTTTGTTTTTGGATTTATTGATGAAAATTTAATAGTGCTACAATTTTGAAGATAGGATAGAAACTGAACAAGCTATATGGCTTACTAAAAATAGCTCACTTTGTATATACATCCCATTCAATGTTATAGCTACACTTTTAAAGCTGAAAATAAATTGTGCCTGGTGTTGTTCTATCAAACAGTATATAGTATGCCCTTTTTAATGATTTTACTAAAATATTGACAAATGCATGCTTGATTATCTTAACCATTTTGGCAAATTCTTGAAATGNAAATATTACAGCAGTAAGTACAATTTGTAATTTCAATTTTTAGCAGCTTGGCATTGAGCTCTAAATTTACAATTTACCCAATCAGAATTGTTCATCAGAAGGCAGACTAAACTGCCTCAATCCACCTTCCTCTTAAACAATATGTATGCAAGATTAAAAACTAAAGGCCAATCAAAAACTGAGCACACTTGCAAAGGTGGAATAACATGAAATAGTACACCTTTTGAGAAACAAGTGTTCAGAATTAATGCAATAGTGTGTTGTGCCTGTAAAAGGTGTTGTGAACTGTGAGACAAACTTTCTCTTTTTAACCATTACATTAAATGTCATTTCAATCACCTATCCCTCAAAGCTGGCCAATTTTTCAAATGCCCTGAAAATCTTCAAAATCAAAAAAAAAGTTTGTTTTTGGATTTATTGATGAAAATTTAATAGTGCTACAATTTTGAAGATAGGATAGAAACTGAACAAGCTATATGGCTTACTAAAAATAGCTCACTTTGTATATACATCCCATTCAATGTTATAGCTACACTTTTAAAGCTGAAAATAAATTGTGCCTGGTGTTGTTCTATCAAACAGTATATAGTATGCCCTTTTTAATGATTTTACTAAAATATTGACAAATGCATGCTTGATTATCTTAACCATTTTGGCAAATTCTTGAAATGCATAAAAAGTTTATGTTCTGTATATATTTTAAGGTTAATATATTAAGAAACTAAACATTAGATGAAGATCATTTCAACACTATTGAAACTTTCTCAAACTCTCAAAGTTGTAACTGAGTATTTCATTTATTATTGGTTATATTCAAATTCTGTTTGCCTTTTAAGTTGTGTAAGAAAAACTGCATTCAAATGGTATTTTAAATATTTAATTCTGTGCAGGTCACATAAAAATTTTTTAGTCTATAATCAGCAGGCCATGGACATGGATAGACTCAATCTATTGTTTGGGATATGGGGAAATAGGTGAAGCATTAGAAACATACACCTTTAAAACTTACCAGAGAGGTGGAATAAATGAATAAATGTGATCAAAAGTATACCATAACAATCCTACTAAGATCCTATCCTACAAACCTCAACTTCATTATGATTTGGAAACATTATTAAAATTTCACTTTCTAATGCCTACTTCAACCTTCTTGAGCTCAAAATAACTATGTTTTAAAATGAAACATAATTTCATTTTTCTAGGCACTGGGCTGCCTTGGACTGACACTATAAACAAACAAAACAAACACAGCAAAGCCTATTATATTAGTTGTCATGTCAGTCATAAGAAAATAGATGAGCTTCTTCAAAATCTAGATTTTTTATATTTTTGGTTCCTGTTTTAAAACTTATTCTGCTTGGTTTATAAAGTGGTCAAGGGATCCTTGATTTTCATTGCTACTTCTTCATATTTTAATTATCATTGATTTTCCTCAAAATTATGAGCAAATTTATTCATGTATCAGTGTAAGATTTGTTGAAAACTAAAAATGAAAGAATATTATAATTTTGCATCACACTTCATGGTCTGTACAAATTCCTCTGGATGACTTTCAGGTTATAAAATACAAAATTAAAGAGCTTGTTAAAAAGTTGAAATCTGCCAATGAGAAACATGAGTTAGCTTTCTTGATGCAAGCCATAGCAATTCTTAATCATGTGATGATTGTGCCATTAACAAAGCAAAAGCAAACAGTAGTAACTGGCAAGATCTCTGCAAACAGTTACTTTCTGTTGCAAATAGTAGCTGGGAGCTGGGACATGATAAGGTACATTTGTGTATTCAAGATTAAATGTCATGGATTGAGAATAGTGTTACTGTTTTGCTTGCCCTTATTAGTGGTGAAATAGAAAGATCTAGTTTTGAAAAAATTGAGCCCACAATATCTTGGGCAAAAGACAGCAGCCCTCAAATTGATGATACACTTGAAAAATTTTATTTAGACATTATTATGGGAACTGTCCACAAGCTTACCCAAATGCTGAATGTCTACAGAAACCACTTATTGAACAAGATACCAACATCTGAAGCAGTAGTCAAAAGAGCATTCAGTCATCACAAGAATGTACACACAGCTCATTGTGCCAATCTTTCATCTGAGTTTGTAGAGAAAGTGTTGTTTGTTAGGTACAATGCAGAGCTTGGATGGCCAGACTTGCCATTTTGGAAAAAGGAGATGCTACTGTTTCATTTATGATAGCCTATTTACAGAGAACAATGAACAAAATTTTTTTAAATCATTATTTTTCTTTCCTTAAGCTGCACTCATAACCTGCAACCCATAGCACACAATGTGCAACCTGTATTTTTTAGTTACTTCACAGTGGTTCTGACCCTAGCTAATATTTATGCTTTTCAACAATAACACCAGCTCAATAGATGAGAATTATGTGAACAAACTAATTGAAAAATTCAGTCATACTCATGAAATTGTGTGTGCTGATACAGAAAAAAATCTCAACCTGCCAACTACATAACTACAACCACTCTCTCTCTCTAAGGGAACCTCATAATTATTCCAATTTTGCCCTACTGCTACTACCAACTTAAAAAAAGTACAGAAACTCTCAAACAACTGGTTTAGTCCTTAAAAAGTCACAAGGGTGTAACCTCACAATTGCTATGAACTTATCAACAGAAAATAGTTAACTTTAACAACTAAACTAACCCCTAAGGATTTTTCTGATTCTCACATCAATTCATGTGAAAATTTCAAACTTGCTTAACATAATAATAATGCATATTATGAAACTACTGGTCTTAATACATTTGAGCAAGATACTTACAATGAGGAAATACAGTTTACCTAAATTCTAGCCCCTAAATGCATATACAACCTGCATGATTAGGAATTAGGAATGGGTAATTAACATTGTATCCTTACCCTCAGTTGAGGAAATGCATCAAATTCTCAATGTCTATGAGGACTCACACCTCTCCCAGAAACTCTCAATCAGCTTTTAATTCTCCTACTGTGAGTCATGTGATATGAATTCAAGTTTGAATCAGCATACATACTAGATTCTGACTTGGAGTTAATGCTGGCCTCTGGCATTTTTACCAGTGTACACAGACTAGGTACAGATGCAGGCATTAGTGATGATAAGCCTTCAAAATCATCTACTCCCCTTTCCAATGTTTCATCTTACAAATGTCTTGCAGATCAACCTTCCACATCTCACATACCTGTTAGGCATCAGATACTTGGTCCACTTCCAGAATTTAGTTCTTTAACTACAGATCACAGTAGTCAATAAACCATAAAATGTCACTTTTATATGATTAAAATGTCTATAATTGATCATGAAATTGTTCACCCTTATTTCTTTGCCTCTAAACAAAGATGCTGCATAAGTGTGAATAAACTGCCTGAATCCACCCAAAAAACTCTCCTACAATTTGCTCTCCATTGTTGAAAACACTTACAAGTTTATCTGTAAAAGAAAAGACTGTGAAAAATCTTGTTGACAAACACTGACTGGTCAAAGCTTCTCATTGTTTATTTTTTAAAATCAGCAAAAAAAGATTACAACAAAATGGTCCAGAGAATGAATCAAATACTGATACATGCAGAAATTAATAAAATTACATGTGTAATTATCTATATCAAAAATGATGATAAAATGTTATTTGATGATGTACTCAACTAAGAAGAATGCCTCAACATATCCACATAATTTGCTAGTCAACTCTGCTTCATACAGCTGTCATACTTAAAGACAGTATTACGAATGTGACACTAATCAATATCATAGCATTCCTTCACATCAGCTCATCCCAGAAAAACACCTAGCTATTGTTCTAGTTCTACAAGCTCAAACATATCAAATTCTCAATCCTGACACATCCAAAATGATTTCACTCAAGTTCAATATTGACTCAGTTTTAGTCACTCTTCTGCCACATTCACAGACATTCAACACAAGTGAAACCTATTAAAAACATGTTCACTACATTGAAAGTCTTTCTGTTGAACACCTACTTACTCAACTGATCAATGCTAATGAGTACAAGAAAAAAATCATTCCACTCTATGCTTTTTGAAGAACAAAAAATTCCTTGCATCACAGGAATTCCCACCATATTGTTACTAAAAATACTCCTCACTGTTGACAACAAACTCACATATCCTATCCCAAAATGAATTCAAATCAAACTTATCACAAATTGCTTATTTGAAATTGCAATCACTTCCTTACCTAGAAAAATAAAAAATTGGTTACTCCTGGAACAACCAGTCTCAACCTCATCATTTAAGGATAAATGCTACAACATCAATCATTTTGAGAAGTACCTCATAAAATTAATGAACAATGAAAACCCTTTGAAAAATCTGTCACTGATTTACATCCAAAGCAAACTTTGAATACATGACAGTAACATTGAAGTATTTCCCTACAATACTAAACATTACATGTGGGGCACCACATCAGAAACTCATTACAAATTATATTCTGCCATACAGTCTCCCCTTTTAACAGCAACCCTCTGTGAATGTCTGCCTTACAGCATGCAATCATATATATTCAACTGCAACAACCATAGCATATACACAAAGAATACAAAACTCTTCATTTACCTCTCATCAGAGAACCTACAACACAGCTTTGCAATGCCCAAATGGCCACTGCAGCATCTGATGCCACAGGTCACTACCAACTTTATTGTACTATTGAACTCCAAATAAAACACCTATCCAACTACAAGAAGAAGAAGAAGAATTACAAGATGCCATCAACAGAGTAATAAATGAAAAAATGTCATGCAATAAGTCAATCATTACACACATTTAGACCTGGGTTGAGGAGTAAAGCATGCTAATCAAAAATTCAATCTTGAACAACAAACACCAAATTGAAATCATGCAAAGTCTTAATCAACCAAATCAAAAACAAACTTATTGCTCTTAATATTGAAATTGATTGTCCTCAGCCTGTAAAACAAAGCAATTCCTCAAATCTACATCATTTTTAACAGTCATCCCTGAAATAGATCACAAAATTGCTGAATTACCTGATGTGCATTTGTACAGCTCAAATCACTTCCACATATGGATCATGGCTAGACCTTGAGAAAAAGGTTACAACATGCAACAGCTTTTTGCATTCCTAGTACCATCTTGTTGATACCACATATTAAACCTTATTGTAAGATAAAGAAGAAACCTCCCATAAATCATGGCATCTCAATCATGAACTCTACTTTAATAACTATGATGCAATTGTCACATTCAATCAAAAACTGGAATGGAAAGAGGCTATATCACACCTCAATGACTAACAACAAGAAAATCACATCTTGGTCAATTCCAAAATCACACCTTAAATTGTTTACAAAAGGGTGCACCTATTTATGTTCAAATAACCAATACAAAAGAAAAAATTAAAAATATAAGGATAATGAACATTATCTTATTTGCAGGTGCCAATGACATCATTTGAACAAACCTCTGGCATGAAACTTTATATTCTATGACATCTCCAAATGCATTGAACTAGTAATGATAATTAGGGTGTATGTCAACATGTCTGAAGAAATGACAAAACAATTTGTGATGGAAAAAAATGTTTACAATACAAAAATATGCAACATCTGTCCATCATCTTTATATTTTTCTTTCCAGATGCCTTGATACATCATCTGCTCACACTGCAGTTATTGATGCTAAAATGACTTTGATGATGGCTCTTAAAGGTCAAAAGCTATACTGTACCTATTATGCATCTTTGCCAATCCAACAAAATGCCTAAAAATATTTCTGATCTACAATATATACATTACAAAAAACTCATTGCAAGAGAAATCAAAACATTTGCTTTCATTATTTTTGAAGAAGATCTCTCCAACATCACCTGGAATGATAACAGAATCATGGAGCTCTTCAGGAAAACTGCCAACCTCATTGCAAACTCATCTCACAACATTGAAATCAAAAATACAAACTTCAGTAAAGATCTATTCACACCAGTGATCTTGTACCTCCCCTTGAAAACAAAACAAAAAACTTTTAATGTTTATTTTTGTTCAGTTCTATTCAGTTATTAAAGATCGTAAATACATACACAAACTTTGAAAACTCTAGCTGCTCCAGCAATTAATAGGGTAGGCTTCATTTGATCAACTTTTGACAAATGACGTCTAGATATTATGCAACTGTGCCATTTAGATTCATTTAAATTTGTTTAAAAATGGCCAACATTGTCTGAATCAATTGTTGAAAAATATTATTACTAGTAATTGTATAAGTAGGGCCCTGGTTTATGCATTCATTAAATAAGAATTTAGTTTTGCATCACCTAATTTGCTGCTTTTATTTCTTGTCATTACTTCATTTAAATTCATGGCAAATTTCAGCTATGTTTCTAAGTGATTGAAGTAAGGGCGCAGTTTGTCAGTGTTATGCAACCACTGCTAGACTTCACTGCTTAGTTATTCTTGGATCCTCATTATTTCATGCTGGCTTTCAATCATATGTTTGTCATTCTAATAGCTGGCTTGTATCACTTCAGCATCCACCATATAAATCTAGCATATGAAGAAATTACTACACACCTTGAGTGACGTCATCTTCGCTCTCACTCAGACTTAAATAAATTTATGTCCCTATCTTAATACATGCATACTTTTACAAATTTGTGTTTATGAGTAAAACTTTTGCATTATTTTTATTTCCATACCATTGGGGTTATTCTCCAATTCAAGTTACACATGATAAAGTTTTCAAAATTGAAACAAATCTTATATTGAGCCGTCCTAATGCAATTGAAATCATAGTACATTTTCAATATAAATTTATAAAATTATCAAAATTTTTTTTGAAATACTAGGATTACGCCATTTTTTGAATCATTTTTTTATTTCCATACCATTGGGGTTATTCTCCCATTCAAGTTNCGATAAATTTGTAATTGAATCAATAAGATTTCAATTAACTGTTTATGAATTGAAAAGTTCAGGAACAGTTAAACATTACACTTTTTCATTTCTTTTACTTTTAGTAAATTATTATTTTAAAATATATATAATCACAAATTGTATTGAAATCAGTAAACAGTTTTTAAATTACATTAATAACATTCTCAATTTTCACTTGAGAATAATTACGTCATTTTAAACGTAATGAGCATTGGCCACAAGAGGGCTAAAAATATTTGTTAGCAATTTCTTGATATGTTTGGTTTTTTGCATTTCCACTCACACTGTTCCAACTAATCAAATGTCTTTCCATTAAATTCTGTATGCAACTTCTGGTGATTAGTCTTACTAGATACTTTTGCCATTGCTTTCTACCAGGTGTTATTTGCAGCATGGTAACATGCTATTACTTGGTTGCTCTAATAATACTATTGATGATGGTGTTACAATATATTCATACAAACAATTTTTCACTTCAATTGTAATAATTACATTTGTTTTAAAAAGTAATTTTTTAGAAGGATGATATTATAGAATTATTTGGCTGTTTAATGTTGTCTACACTAAATAGTTGTAAAGGGCAGAACATATCTGGTGATTCTAGAATATAGTTGAATTATACGTGTAATTTTTCATTTTTTATTTCAAATAATATACCAAGAAGACTTTTTATTTATTGTGAAGCCTATAATTCAATATTATGATTGAAAAACAAAAATCGTCTGATATTGTATAGATTAAGAATGATCAAGATTTCTTATGATGTGTCAAAAAAGCTTCACTGCTTAGGAAATGCTGTCTTTCTAAATAAATATACACTGTATAGATTGTGTACCAAGTATAGATTGAATTAAATGATATTTTATATCAGAGTCAAGCAAAAGTCTTGATTTGAGAATGTAAAGGAATCAATGGTCTTAAGCTTCAGTTGAGCTGTTATCAACAAACAGACGAGGCAAAAGTGTCTTGGAATTAAAGCGCCATAAACCTGCCTGTGATATATACTTATTGCAGTATATTTTTGTAATGACTTTCAAGACATACTGCCAAAAGATTTAGATCTCTTCAGAAATGTAAAAACACCACACACACGATCTCACTCAGATACTAACATTGCCTTAGAAATCACAGCAATGTCTAACACTTCAATAACTTTACATATATATAAATGGAAATCTCGCCTTTCCATGAATTACTATATGTTTTCTAGTGAATGAAATGCGCTTAGTAGTGTATTCATTCGTAAAAGTTCCGTTTTCAGTTGCTCATCTTATTGCTTATTATTTATGACAAGCATAGAACCTCTTCCTAGAATTTAACTTAACAAAATATTAGGTTTAACTTTGGGAAATACTCTAATGCAATTCACATAATTTCAAGTAATGTAATGAAAATTTTTGCTGAATGCAGAAAGAACTCTAAATAAACGTGCGTTTTCCGCCAGGCATTTTTCGATTTTAGTAGCATGAGAATAGACTTTCTTAAAAAATTGTTCTACTTGCATAATTTGAGGATTTATATTAAACTGCAATGAATAGTTTGTAGTTACTGTGTTTTAGTTGAAGTTTACCATCGACAGTACAGGTATCTTTTTCAAAAAATATTTAACCAATATTATACAATTGATGATTACTTCAATAAAAATTATTGCGCTAACAACTGTTTTCATAAATTTACCAGAAGCAAACGTTATATCTGAAATTTATTACAAAATAAATTTGAAAAATCACTGTATAAAAAAATATTTCTGTCATGATCCACTTTATATTGTCATATATATAGAACGAGTTGCCAAACTTGCCAAACATGAAACTCTGTCGATATTTGGAAAATTTACCAATACTTAAAGCATATATATATATATATATATAATCTAAATGTAAAGGTTATTAGTTAATAATTTTCAACTTATTGAAATCAAATCGCCGCAAGTAGCGGCTGATTACCGCCTACTTTTATAATAAATGAGTTTCAATCAATTTTTTTCATGATTAGCTTTAGTCAAGGTGTGTGTAAGTCAAGTAAAATTTTACGGACGCTTGGGACCAGCCAAAACTTTCAGGCAAATGTACGGCAAGCAGGGGTGTGGGGGCCTTGAGCCTGCCCCCCTTGGGGTAGGCCATTTTCAATTCATTCTCATACGATCTGATCGATAATTTGCTGAACAGTTTTTTTGTTTGACATAAAGTGCAAAGAAAGTAGATCAATTCATAATTGCTCTATTGCTTTATTTATTTAAAAATTTTTCTAAATTTGTACATTTTTAACTGTAATAT
>CABFPE010000004.1:181764-198908 GCA_900660155.1 Hofstenia miamia | reverse complement strand
CCATTTTCAATTCATTCTCATACGATCTGATCGATAATTTGCTGAACAGTTTTTTTGTTTGACATAAAGTGCAAAGAAAGTAGATCAATTCATAATTGCTCTATTGCTTTATTTATTTAAAAATTTTTCTAAATTTGTACATTTTTAACTGTAATATATAATCAAAACGACCTAGGCCTATATGTCTCGGATAATGATTGCCCCCCCCTCTTTTTAGAAATGCTCGATACGTGCCTGACGACAAGTCATTGCTGCTTAATTTTTGCTATTTTGCTATAACTTGATGTTTAGAGTGTACAATCGAAGCTGTATCAATGCCAACGATACAATTCATGGAAGCTCTCACTGTAAAGGCGATGGAACAAAAATTGCATATCAAGAAAGGATTTCTTCAACATTCATTGAAGAATATGTAAAAAATGAAACTAGAGTTGAATATGACGGTATATTTTAAGTAAAATGTTTTACAAAATCATTTATTTGAATAGTATCATTTATTTAATAAACTAATGAATAACTAGAATTTAGTTTGATTATGTTCCCTTCGCTCATACAGGAATTAATTTGTATTATGTATTCATTTTAGAATACACATATTTTCCGTATATAAGTGTTTGTTTTAATGAGGGGACAGTTTAACTAAACTCTTCTTTTACAGATGTTTATTACTGTAATTTCTGCAAAGCATTCAAACGAATTCTCAGGGTTGCCTCAAAGTCTTGAATATTCTGCCACCTCTCATGGGATGGGATAATATAATAGCCTTTGTCTCCCAATCATGGACTTCTACTATTATGTTCTAATACATCATAGTTTTCTTGCGCTTAACTTACAATAGTATAATCTTGACAAATTTTTGGTAGACATTCTTAAGTTTTGAAAAGTGGAATATCATTTCTTACTTTTTATTTTTTTTATCATTATAGCTGAAAAGATATTTATGGTTTTTAATGAATAGTTTGAAATGGTGTGACACAAACTTTCGTAACATTCGAAACCATGGTTTAGTCTATTTATGTTAGATGTCATTGTGATTGCCGCCATCATGAGTATTTTGTAGCACAACAACTAAATTCAAGTACACCTGCAAACATGATACCTAAAGGGCAACAATTGTGGGTGATTTTCTTAGAAGGAAGCTCTTAGTCGTCATGTCTAATGATGATCTTGACAAACAGAGCCAACCCTGGATCTTCGCTGTTCAAGACTGTTTGATGTCATCATCTTAGCAGTTCATATTTTACTTGTTTAGTGGTATTTAGCATCCCCTTAACATCTATTATAAATGTAGAATTAAAGGGGAATTCCAAGTGTGAATATTAGTTTCCAAATTTTTTTTCAAACTCTAATGCCTCCAAATTTCATCTAGTTACAAAATTTCAATTTATGGAAACCAAATGAAATTTGCGCAATTTTATCAAAATATGTTTTTCTAAGAGAACTAAATCCATTTTGTACCCTATACACATTTCATGATTGTCATTCATATCTGACATGTGCTCAGTTCAATGCATCAGGCAGCATTACAAAAGTTTTAAAAATGGAATAGCAACACTCACTAGAGATTAATCATTTGTATTAGCTAACTATCAAAAGCAATAATTCAAACAGAACTAGTTTCATGTTAAAGATTTAGCACATACAGCATAAATTGATATTTCAATAGTGATATATATATATATATATATTTATATCTTTCTGTCAAATCTACGTTATCACACTGAGTTTAATTATTTTAGAAGTATTGTAGTAGTATAATTGGTCTTTTGTATGCTTTGAGTACTAGAATTTCAATTATGATGCAATTTGATGCTACATTACAAATTGTACAAGCAAAATCCTATACATTTATAAAGCGGATGTTACACAATGGTTTTTGCCCTAGATCAAAACACTTATGTTAAATGCACTCTGTGTAGCATCTGTTCCCGTGCGAGATAATTGCAAGATAATTACTCTCACAGCATTTGCCAGGGCATGAGTTTATTGGTACCATGCCAAAGAGAAGTAAACATAGTTCATTTGTTCCTGGACGAAGCCCATCGTGTAACATCCTCTTAAATCCAAAGCCAATAATTTTTTCAGGTTCTTCACAATTTTGAAAGTTATATACATTAAGAAGTCAATAACATAACAACAGCAGTATCAACAAAATCAAAGATTTTTAAGTAAAACATTCTTTGAAGCTCATTTCAGGTTATAAATCTTCCACATATAAGAATAGCATAGTAACGGGGCGAGGAGGTTTCAATAGGGCACCGAGAAGTTCTTTTAACACCCATGACTATTTGCTATAGGAGAATGAAGTGACTCTATAGGACGCCATCTAGTGACAAAATGACTTTCACAAAACTAAATGTTGCAAATTAATTTTTTGACGAAATTTCTATTCTTTAATTATAGATATATTTGATAACAAGAAATGTTTTTGAGAAAATTAAATTGAGCATAATAAACTTCAGAAAACACTCTTACTTTTGAATTCTAGGATTTATGCAAACTGAAGTATTTAATGTCAGGTTCTTGTCATGAAATGTTTATTGTAATGATGTTTTAATCATGCAACACAATGATTTAGGGAAGAGTAATATATAGATCCATTCCATATATTTCCATTCTTATGATTTATATATTTGCTGTAATTAAATTGTTTTTGCTAACATATGCACATTAAAAGGTGCATGCAAAAGTTACATTTAGTTTTCAGGTAAAAAGAAGAAAAATATTTGCAAAACTTAATGCCAAAATCTGAAATTGAGATAAAAATTCTAATATTATAATCTTTATCTACATGATATAAAGCAAGGTAAATTCTTAAAAAAATTATACATGTGATATTATTTATACATATACATGTTGGATATATGGTGCTTTCTATTCACTTTATATAGTTGTAGACTTTACACATCTTCTTAAAGAAAATGTAAAATGCAGTAATAAAATGATAATGGTTTTAAAATGTTTTTCTTTTCTTGTTCATATTACAAATTTAACCTACAATTCAATGAACATTAATTATATTCTTCATAACGTCATTGCTCGATGGGAATGAACCAGGAAAACCCGCAATGTGTATTTCTGTACGTTATGAATTTCACACCATGGCCTCTAAATTAATGGTTAATAAAATAGTCATTGTTAAACAAGATGCATTAGCAATCAAAAACATATGACAATTAATAATTGCAAAAATATGAACTAAAAAAACAACATTTTTATTTAAAATCAAGTATATATATATATACGGTTACAATCTAAGAAATACTGTTAAATGTCTACAATAAAAACACTATTATGTAGAATAAAATATATAAACTATTACAATCTAAACAAATGATGTCAAAATTTACAACAAAAAAACGTTTTTATTTTTGATGAAATATATAAACTATTATAATTTAAACTAATGATGTTAAAAATTTACATAAAAAACGTTATTATTTAGAATAAAATATGTAAACAACTAAAATCTAAACAAATGCTGTGAAAATTTCCACCAAAAACCGTTTTTATTTGCAATAAAGTAGATAAGAAATTACAAATTGAACTACTGTTAAAAACTTACAACAAAAACCGTTTAAATTTATAATGAAATATATAAATTATCTCAATTTCAACCAATGATGATAAAAATTTACATAAAAAACGTTATTATTTAGTTTAAAATTATAAACAACTACAATTTAAATAAATGATTTCAAAATGTACAACAAAAACCGTTTTTGTTTACAGTGAAATATATAAATTATTGCAATTTAAACAAATGATATTAAAAATTACATAAAAAATATTTATTTTCGATAAAGTATATAAATGATTACATTTTAAGGTAATGATGTTAAAAATTTACAAAAATTTGATTATATTTGTGATAAAATATGTAAATTTTTAAAATTTAACCAACTGAGCCAAACATTTACAACCAAAAACACAAATTATTAGAAATTAAGCAAATCCTTTAAAAAATTTACAACAAAAAAAGCGTTTTTATTTTCAATAAATTATATAAATGATTACAATTTAAACTTTTGATGTTAAAATTTACAATAAAAAACGTTTTTGCTTACGATGAAATATATAAACGATTACAATTTAAGCAAATGCGGTATGCGGTAAAGGTTTAACAAAAAATCTTTTTTATTTGCAATAAAATGTATAAATGGTTACAAATTAAAAAATCCCTTAAAAATGTGAGGCAGTAAACGTTTTGATTTACGATTAAACATATAAACAATTACAAATTAAGAAAATGCTTTAAAAAGTTTTTGTCAAAAAATAAAATTTCTTACGTTTTCTTATAAAACTAAGAATAATATCGCAAAAAAGTGTTAATACCTTTTCTATGATAATCAAGTATGTGAAATGTTAGAGATTATTTATAAAAAAAGCTCACCACAAAGTTGGAAATCTTTCAGGGTAGTTCTCTTTTTTCCAACAATGTGAAATTCTATTATACCGACTGTGCATTCATATGTGTACAATCTTGCACTTTTTCACACACAAGTTCAAAATTACATAATTTTTTATCTATATTCCATTGTTAAAATGTCGAATGTATCAAACCGTAAATCACTTACTACTATTAATAAAATATTTTCAAGTCATATGAAACAAGAATTTTTTTCACAATTTTGAAAAAATCTCAATTATTCTCACAAGATGTTTTTCTCAATTTATACACTTAATGATAGATGCTACAAACCTAAAATGTTAGTAAAGTAAAGTCATTTATTGTTCAAAATATAAAATGAAATAAATACTTCAAGGCGGCGGTTTTCTCATTGAATTCAAGTATAAAATATTTATCTTGCAATATGCAATTCGAAACCGGATTAAATCCCGTTTCATATTAAGTGTTCCAAAATCATATACAGATTTTTGAAATAAAATCTGACCTTGGTAGAGTTTCAAAGGCATCGCAGTAGAGAGAATCCCAATATATTTTATATTTACAAACATTTCTCCACCATTTGAGAGTCTAAAATATGTTATTTTATTGATTTGATTAAGTTCCAGAGTTCAATGTATTGCTAAGGGTTTTAATACATCTGACATTTTTCGATTTTCTATGGTTTCAATACAACATGTTTGAGCACATTTGACAATTTTTTCGTTTTACATAGTGTTCTGACTTGGATCCCCCCCCCCCATTTTACGTTCTAACTGTATAGATCTAGAAATAATATTCCAAAAAGCACTAATAATAAAAATATGTGAAAGAAAAAGTCGACCTTAAATTTTCTAATGTTCTAAGTTTTGTTGTTTTTGGACTAATTTTCTCCTTTAAAAAATATACTTTCCACAACTCTAATGCAAATTTTTGTTAACAAAGACATTAAACGTATACAAACATAAAATTTTATAATATATCATAATAACATAAAACAAAGTTAGTAATATTAACTTATTATAATGTAAAAATAGCTTACAATGTTGAATAAATTCAACCATCACCACCTGAATCGTTGTAAAAAACTGAATAATGTGCTAAATCAAAGATATCTTTTCGTCATAGGCAATGAACATAATGCCAATTTAATGAAAGGTTTAGTAAAACTATCAAAAAAATAAAGAAAAACGGATATACACTTAAATTCGACTCTTCTTTATTGTATTTTCAGATTTTATTTCCGTATTTTGAAGCATTAATGGTTTTGTTTTTGTGTGTTTTATTTAATATCGCACATATATACCCATTTAAGGCATTTTACAATTTACATTATGTAGTTGAAACATAAACTTTACTATTTGCTGAGAAGATTACACAATATAAAAATAATAATAATAATAATCATAATAAAAGTTTTATTTCCCGTGTCAATATGATAAAAAGGAAAGGTTCTAATCTAAACAGCAATAGGTAATATTCCATTTTTATAAGCAATCAGGTAATGTATTTGTTGTCAGATATTGACGTGCAAGCACAGTAAACGTTTTCTGTTTTCTAGACGTACTGCAATATAAAGTGTTACTGAGATGCCTGAGAGACATAAGGCAATTACTTTCTTTGCTGCACATTATCCGTAGAAGAGGATGCTTATTGCTGAATATTATGTTATTTACAGAGTTTTTTGAAACAAACTGTGAGGGCATTGTTGCATTCCTGTATAATATCTTCTTCTGGTAAACGCAGTGAGGAAGAAACATGCTTAAGTGCTCTTCTCAGTTTTTGTTTTTGTGAATTGTTCAGATGTCCAAACCATGCCGATGAAGCATATGTAATACCACTAAACATATAAGTTTTGAATATATACCAACGCTTATTTTCATTTATAAATCTACTAACAAACATATGTGAATTAGTAATGAACTATACTTTCTTAAGAATTTTTCCTATATGTTTCTCAAATGATATTTTGTTATCGATGATGACACCCAGATATTCGCAGCATGTAACACATTTAATGGGGTGTTCATTTATGCAAATGGGAGTATATTTACCATACTGTAGTAGTAGTAGTGCTTCATTTCTTAAGTTATTATTGGCAAAAATCAATTCGTTTGTTTTATTGATATTTAGCAAAAGATTCATATCATTGAATTAATCACAAATAAATTTAACATTATTTTGGGCTCCTTTAAAATCTTTTTGCATTATTATGCTTGATTACGGATATTAAAGTTGTGTCATCATAGAATCTTAATAGATACGACTTTTCAGTTGGTTTATTGCTACAATATCTTATAGCATTGGTACTGCAATCATTTAGAAGTTTTATGTTGTTCGTGTAGTTAAAAAATAGAATTGAGGAGCTTGGATCACCTTGAGGTATGCCCACTAATGTTTCTTTAGGCTTAGATGATTTGCCATTAGATGTAACAACACATTGTTTCCAATGACTTAGATAGGAATGCAGCCAATTACCAAACCATTTATCATTATCAAACAATTTTCATTAATGATTTCATTAAGCTTATTTGGCAAAGCTGTATTGAAGAAAGAGCTCTTTTCCATTGCAAGGGGTGATTTCCACTAGAGACAATATTATTATATATAGTAGCAAATATTTCCGACAGTTCTGTGCTATAGTTCTTGAAAAACAACCCAGGTAGATTGTCAGGTTCCATTGCCTTATTTGGGTTGCACTGTTTAAATACTGTAGCAACATCTGAGGAGCTGACTGCAAAAACCTGATTAGAAGAAGCTTCGTAAGGTTTAACTGTGTTACTATCCTTACTAATCATTGAGTTAAACCGAGTAAAGAACTTATTCGACTCATTTGCTCGCTGTAGGCATATGAAGAAATTGAAGCACAGAAATTCTGGTCGAAATTCCTAATTTTTTCGCTAGATGTCTCCCTGAATAATGAAAATTTTTAAGGGCAAAAACAACAAGTTTCTAATTTATACAGTTAAAAATAAAAAATTCAAAAAGTCATACTAAATTTTTTAAAGATCTTTTCATTGTCTATCCGAATCTGTCTTTAGAATTCTTCTATGTGTTTTCAATTTTTTTACACAAAGCATTTTATATTAGAATTTGAAAACAATAATTTGAGAGTAAATTTTTTTAAATTGATGTTTGCTCCAAGAAAAAAGTAAAACTCAAAAAGTCATACTAAAATTTTTTAAGATCTTTTCATTGTCTATCCGAATCTGTCTTTAGAATTCTTCTATGTGTTTTCAATTTTTTTCCACAAAGCATTTTATATTAGCTTTTGGAAACATGAATTTGAGAGTGCATTTTTTCAAAATTGATGTTGCTCAACGGATAAATGCTATTATTAAAAATATATTGCAAAAAATATTAAAACTAAATTCCTTGCCCATATTTTGAAGTATTTAATATTATGCTAGCGTCTCTCCATTTTTTAAATGAACATTTAGATACAGTATGCTAGAATTGCATAAAAGCATTTTGTATACTGCTTTAAATGATTTGAATGTTGAAGTACCAATCTGTAAACACATAGTGAATATCATTATTGTTTGTATATATACACATTTTTTAATAGATCAAGTAATTTAATCCCACCCTCTATAAAAGCGTATTCTCTTTATGTGCGGTGTGCGCCGCACACCTTCTAACTAGCATTTAGGAACTGAGTAAATTTAATACCGCATCAAACTGATTTTTCACCATATTTTTGAAAATTTGTAATTTGTTATTAAATATTCAATTGAATTTTTAATTACAGGTAACACATCTAATTGAGTTGCCAATTTTATAACGCATTGCGTTCAGTACTTTCCTATAAAACCTGTGTCTAAATTACAATTTTGGTAAAATTGAATCATTTCGAATCTTTTGAGCCATAAACTATACAGTGGTTTAATTCCTAGTACATGTATCATCTTGTTTAGCAACCATCACTGATAAATTGAAATGACCTAGTTACTTCAATCGTAAATGTTGCAATAACTAGGCATTGCGACATCCAGACTTCAATAGACATTAAAACAGCAAGGTGTGCATCCATATTAACACACACTACGAAATTAAGCGTAATTGTTGAAATTGCATCCTACATTTGTAGCTGAACATTATTGATTGGTTCACGAAATGGAAATAGATCATTTCGAGGTGTGCGCTAAAGATCACCTCACTTTGAATGAGAAATCAACCGTCTCACCCCTCTCAGTTCATTTTCCGCGAAGCAAACATCAATAAAAATAGAGAAAACTCTTTCAAGTTCTCTTATTTACAGAATTTATACCAGAATGAATCGACATTCGATGTTCAATGGCCCTATTACGTTATGCACTTGCATTGATTCAAAAAAGACGACTTGACCCACGTTAGTGAATTACATATGTAATCTATGAACTTTTTCGCACAATCGTACAATGTATACAAGTGAATGCTTTTGTAAATTGCAGTGTAATTACAATAATATTTTAGCAAATATAAATATGATAATTGCACGTGCTTTCGCAGCTTGAGATTTGAGAAGCGCCAAACCGGTATGACCAGACAACAGGTGTGCCCACGGGTCACTTGTACTTGACCCGTGACCCTCCACGATCCGCGGCAACTTGACCCGTGAACAGTTCATTTCTGACCCGTGACCTGCATGACCGCGGACACCCTTGGCACTCATGATTGATTGTTAGAGCTTTGTTTCAATAAAAACATCTAAATTAGGCTAGTTTCACCCAGGGAGGAACCGGCTACTTGCCGGCCGGGGCGGTTAGACCGGTGCCGGCAAATTCATGAAAGACGGGTAAAATTACTTGGCTGTTTATCGGCCAAAATTATAAAATATATTAGCTATTGCTGGCCAACTACCGGCCCCGGCCTTAAAATTTCCGGCCGGATTCAACTCTGGTTTGAATAATTTGACTTAATTTTTGAACTAATTATTTTGATGAGCCACCCTTCAGAATATAATTTTTCGGTAAACATCAATTAATTTTAAGCTTTGTGTCAAATTTTTCGGAAGTCATGCGTGACCTGCCAGAATTAATGACACATTTGTCCCTTAACTTGCATGGACACCCCTGCCAGAGACACATCTCAAAGTGACCGATGTAATGAAATTAAGGGTGACCAGATCTTGTTCGTGGGCGCAATTTGAATATGCCTAAAATGATTGATTTAAATATTCCGCTAGACAAACTATAAATTTTTATAAATTGCCTTGATTCTTAATATAATTTTCATGCAATCTCAAATAAAGCAGGATAGTTTACAGTATACAAAATTGTTCTATATGCATTCGACAAGTTCATCTAGTAGTTGCAATACTTTAAATAGGATTAACGGTTGTGTTTGTTTAGACGTAGATGTCGAAATAACTATATCCACTGTTTAGAAAATGCACATAAAAGCTTTTATATGTTGTTATTGATTCATTTTGCAATGCGCTAAATATTTATAGTAACAGCTTTGCTGGCATTAGATAAGAGAATGCTATAATTAATTCCTACAAAGTATTTTCTGTCAGCATAAATTGTAAATTTTAATTTTGCAGGGCAATATAAATTTTCAAATTGATCCGTTAGATGGCTACAACGTTTACAAAAATGATGTTCTCAATTTCTCCATATGTTAATCACAGGACGATCATTCTCTGGAGATAAGTTACAAACAGCTAGTTGATGATCCAGAATTTGAATATTACGCATTTTGTAATCACTAAATTCAGCATAACAGCTCTTTTTCTGAATCTTTGTTTTAGCCATACATATAACACCTAAATCGTCAGAATGTGCGAGCGTATCTATGCTCGCCGCTTTGTGGAAGTAATATGAGTGATTGGTCAGCACAACATTAAGTAGCTTTCGTGCACAGGTGGCTTCTTTGTTCCTTATTGTAAAGTTATGACGCCTTGCAATTTTCGGATAGTCGAGGTGATTGAAATCACCTCCCTCCCCAAAATGAAGGTAGATGTGGGTGGAGAATAGTGGCCGCGTCAATCCTGGTAATCATTTCTTCTTCGAATTGAAGACACTGCTCAGCATTCATGTCAGGTGGGAAATAAACCAGGCATACCAGGACAATGTGGTTACAAATGTTAATCATCAGCCATAGCCATTCAAACATTGGTATTGAATATTGGATACTGGCATCAAGGTATAGGCACACACCCCTTCGCCGGATTTCTTGGGGGAACTGGTGTTGGATCTGTCCACTCGGACACATTGATATCCTGTGGTACGTGCGTAATTATCAGATATATTTTCATAAAACCAAGACTCTGTTATAAGACAGATATCAATCTTGTAAGTGTGTAGATTCAAGTCAAGTTGTGGTATGGCAAGATGTTTTTTCAGTGATCGAGCATTAAGAAGCAGGATAGATGGAACAGGGTGTTTAGGTGAACTTGTATGATCACTGAATTCAGAAACAGCTAGTCAACTCGCCTTGCTTTTCACCCCATTTACAAACAACACCAAATTTTTTATATTGATAGGATGTCTTACAATTCCATTCTGTATTAATTCATACCGCTTTTCAGTAATAACTTCTCGATTTCGGCCTCATCTTTGTTTGAGGCTCTGTTTATGAAAACCGCCCTTTGATATTCTTTTAACTTGTATGCTTTAGACAAAATAGTTTTAGCAGCCCACGGACTCCTAAATTTGACCATGATTGGGCTTGCGCGGTTTTTGAGTTTTTTACCAACGTGATACATGTCTTCAATTTCATGATTCTTATCTAGATAGAAAAAAATATTTTTTATTTCAATGCCATCATTTTCAATTGAATTCTTTTCCGCTTCATGTAAATTTGTTACTCTAATAGTCTTGAGAGTATGATCAGAGGATGTTCTTAAATTTTCTGTTTTAGCAATATCATTCATTTGTTTTGGTATCAGATTTCGAATTAACGATTTTACATTTGTGAGCTCTTTTTGAAGAAAATTCTCTTGATCATGTTGGATTTTAGATGACATATTCTCAATGTCATTATAAAAAGTGCTTACTTGAGAATTTAATTGATTTATATCAACCTTTATCTTCTCGATTTTGGATATGGTTTTCAATAGTAACGCATTTTGTCTTTTTTCTTCCTCATTCAATTTATTCATGTTAAATTCTGAGTTAAGAAAAGCTTCTTTCCTTTTCAAATTAGAGCAAACATTGCAGAAGTTAATAATTTGATCTTCCATTTTTAATAGTAGATCTGCTTTTGTGTTAGAGAAACCAGCGCAAGTTTTCTTATTTAAATGGACATTGAAATTCATTTTCATTTGAAATTACAAATTTACAAGTGTAGCATGTTATGTCACTACAACCACCTTTCATGATTACGCTATTGAATAATATGTAATGGAATCTACTAGACTTTGAAGTATGGTCCTAATCCCACTTAATACTAGTTTGGTCCTACGAAATTTTTGGATTCCATTCTCCCATAAGGACTCAAGGTGTTTATTTCTCATCCCATGGGACTGGAGTGCTGGGCTAAAACCTAATATTAAGTAAGCAAAAGTGAACAAGATCATAATCTTTCACCATAATATCTATTTCGAAAATTTTCGAGGCTGAAATACTCATTTTAAACTATAAGTGATCATTACCATAAGCTAAATCTATCAATTTTTTACCTTATGGTACATATTTACAACATTATAAGTTTGAATTTGAAAAATAGCCACATTTTACCAAAAGTTTAAGTTTTTTATGATTAAGAGTACAAATTTCCATGTTCATTTTATTAAGTTTGATATGTTGACTCTATGACTCTATGAATATATATATTTGTATGCAAAAGGTTTTGCATATTCAACTGCATTGCAATTTTGCAAAAACAAGACTTGTTTTTCATAGGGTCATGTATACTATCTAAAGCAATCAAATTAAACTATTATATATTATATTTTTAGAATCGCATTTATCAAGCACGTATGTCAAATTTCGAAGAATTCATCACATGGATACCGCATTGCGTGTGCTACCATATTTCCCATACGTTAATGAAATGAACCAATCTTTCCCACTGTGCGCAATTACCATGGAAATTGCCACTGCTTCTTGCTTATTCTTCAATTTTACGTATATTTTTTCAGTTTAGAAATATATTTGCGGCAATGTTGCTAGGTATTAAAAATCTCAGACTATGCTATGAGAATTGCGAAATTACTTGAGAAATCGCATTTCTTATTATCATGTGCTATTAACCATTTAGTTCCGGCAGAAGCAGATATTTGTTGGTTAGGCGATGAGAATTTTCTCAAAGAAATAAATTTATTACATTAGAACCTCAAAAGTTGCATGTCGGATCTCTGCCGTAATATGTTCAAATTTTAGATAAATTAAATTTAAGAATATATTTCTCCAGCAAAGCATTTCATGCTAAAGATTGAAATTATCGATGATAATTACTTAGTTTATAAAAGTTTAATATTTATTTAAAATAATAAATTCAGGCATACGACAAATATCAGAAAATGTAACAGCCCAATGTTAGCCGTATATTTCATTGTATATACATATTGCATACACTATAGTAATATGCAGAATAACGCAGAAAAACATGAAAACCGCAATGTTATACACACTTTGCAAACTTTCCAAACAATAAGACATCCAATTTTCACTGCTCTTGACAAAAGTATCCGCCACGATTTCGAGTGACAGATGATCTATGTGTTCCTGGTGGACTTGGTGAAGCTTTGCATCATCGTAGCTCTCAGATAAGCTTTGAGGTATCCGAGTGCACTAAAAGAGTGCTTTCTAACTGAATTCCCACTGCAGTTTCTGATATCAGCATATATACATCAAAGGAGAGCCGTTACACTTGCAGGTATTCTTGGATGTCGCAAATGCAGATAATCTATTTGTTTCCAGGATATGATGATGACAGAATCTGAAAATGTAGTTTGAGTGGATCAAAATGAAAATATATTCTGTAGAAAGCAATAACGTCATCGAAGACAATCTAACACGATCGACCACAAATACAAGAAGCAGTAATTCTACCACATTATTGGACATTCGGAATTTGGGTTGATCAAATCTGCTCTTGAACAGTGCAACAATCAGGTTAAGACCCTTATTATAATGCCAGTCTTGAACTGCTGCTTCGCGGCAACTCAGGCTCATCAAAATCCAAATCAGCTTTAATGCTGAAGCAGCGTTGATTAGATGGAGTCAATCCAGTCGCCACTCCATAACTGTTGTAGTGTGGTAGCAGTCATAATAGCTGTATGGGCTTCCTCTGAAGCGAAGTCGAAGTTGATTTCAGAGTATTGCTCAAGTTGTCTATGTGACAAGGCATCAGCTGAAGAGTTAGCGAAATGAATGGAATTATGCCATTTAGGTGTGCTAGTAGAATCAGATGCAGCACTGTTGGCTACATCTCAAGTTCCTAAGCGACATCTTAGCTGCTGATGGTAAATTTTACTTAATGTGTACAAAAAGCCTGGCCTATTTGAACATGGCACCACGCTTTGGTGAAAACTTCACAAGCTTTGATACTTCGAACGAGGGGCGTACGCAGGATTTTCTGACGAGATGGGACATTTTCGTCATTATCCAATGCGGGGCGAAGCCCCGCTTAAATTTTTTTGAAAATTTTGAGAAAATAGAAAAAATGCATTTCGCGATCCTAGATTTTAAATTTTTCAATTTTTTATGAAAAATTTGTTGATTTATTAAGTCAAAATCAAATTTGAAAACCTGACGGAGGGAAATTCCACCATGTTCCCCCCTGCGTAGGCCACTGCTTCGAACGTTGTATCCAGAACATCGTGCAATACTTGACAGCTTTTGATTGCATCATTAGCAGTTAGATTGAGTATGGCACAAAAGATGTCTTTCTCCTTGGCATAAGGAAGCAACCACCGTATCTTGAAGTAAGATGTTTCGCACAAATGCTTCTCGACTGCCTTTTTGTAAATTCCTTTTGAGGAACCCAAAGTTGTCCGGATAGCTTGGGCAACTTGCACAGACCCATCATTTGAAGATGTCATGTTGAATAATTATGCTTCCAGGTTCCAGGGTTATTAAATATTTGGGATTATCATTTTGATTTGATTTACAAATAACTATCCGAAATTGTGGAAGTGTTCCTAATATTTTGTTTGTGATAAAAAATAGTTTGACACATTCCAGATACAGGAATAACATTTATCACACATTTTCGGAATAAAGGGCAGAAAGTATAGTCATAGATCAGTGTTGCAATGGAAGTCATTTTTAGCCCAGCTGAGCCGTTTAGATTCTAAACTGAAACATTCAGGCTATTAAGAAACTATGGTTAGCTGGTTTAAAAAACACTTGCTAAAAATGCATTGTAATTCTTTAATAGAAGCGAGAGTTCCTTTGCGAACGTTACATGCAATTAAAACTTTTCAAATGAGTGAGGAGAGCCAAGCCAGCCCGTTAATTAGCATAGATGTTTGCAACACTGCCATAGACTGTATGAATTTCCAAGGCTTTGAGAATTTTTTGAAAATGTGGATAAAATATCTTTTTTGGAATTTTGGGCAGTATAGAGTTAAACATTTGTTATTATTATGGTTCTTTACAAAAAAGCGCATTTCACAATATTCCCTAGGAAAAAGCAGGGCTTGATTTTTTCGGCTCACCGTGAAATTATTGTAAATAGCGGGCAAACACTGTGCTTGGACTTTAATAAGTGGACCCGGGCAGGGCCTTGATCTGTGGCCAAAAATCAACCCTTTCCGAAGCTGACTTTCTCCTGAGCTTGACCTAATTTGGCTGTAAAAATACTAAAATTGCAAGCATGAATCATATTCAGGCTTGTTTGATATGAATCCTGATCAACTACTCTCATAAAGCAAAGTGTGTTGTAATTTATGTTCGTGTGTGCTTTTTTTAGTGTCCATTTTTCATTCTGATGCTTTATGACTTGACTTGAAAATCCTATATTAAAGGAATCCTTTCTTATATTTATAAAGTCACTTACAACATTATAAAATTTCTAGTTCTTGACCATTAGGTGCTTCAGAGTAAGAATATAAAATTTTTAGAGAGCATGAATTATTTTGTTAGCATAGTGATATCTAATTTACAAAAATAAACCAATTGTTCTGCAGTCTATTATTGGTATCAAGACGATATCATTGCGACAACTTTGATAAAATGTGATCCTAGAAATAAAATTTATATTTTTCAGTACAGTCTATTTTGATTCATTTAATATAATGAAAATTTTTGTGTAATGGGATAAGGATTAAAGTGATAGACCATAGAAATGACATCAAATGAATTAATGAGTCAAATTATCCATTTACAACATGTTTGACTCCTCTGCGATTAAATTCACATGTCTTGTATAGGCCATTAATTGTTGGGAAATAGCGTAAGAACTATAGCAATTGCATAAATGTGGTAAGAATAATCGCTAAAAAACTTGGGGAGTTTTTTCCATTGAGATATCTATCAGTCCTATGCGGTAGCCACTTTCCATAAGAAATGCTCCACTTCATCTCATGAAATGGGAATTTCGTTTCTCATGGGCACCTCATGTGTCATAAGAATCCTTGAAATTTGATATAAATATTTTCAACTATTTAGGTTTTGCTAATTTGATATACCTGAACCAGAATACCAAATGCTACTCAAGTAGGTACATATAAAGAAATAGAAAAACCGTATTCAAACTATTACGCAACACAGTGTTAAGCGTCGCCGAAGACAATTCTTCATAAATTTTTTTATAAATTTTGTTCTTAAGATGTGTTCCCTACCTTCATTGCTTAACGATGTATTAATCATTCTATATCATCACACCTGAGATTTCCCTGTCATCAAGAAATCATAAATAGGCCTTCACCTAAAGCAAATTTTAGACAGTATTTTCTACCTTCAATTTCAGTCGAACATATTTGTTATAATCTGTATATGTTGCTAGGAGAAATCATAAACAACAGCCAAATTTCATATACTTACGAAGTTTTCTTATTAATTTTTTATAAATATGAAGCAACTGTAACAATATTGACTGATACAGCGGGGGGAAATAATGGCAGAAGAACTTTCAAAGTAAATCATTATTTTGACAACTGTAAACAACTCATGTTTAGAATCTGTCAGTAATCACTAATACAAACCAGAATAAATTTTTTTTAAAACTTAATAATGAAGTTTACCAAATTTGACTTAATTATATCGTTTTAGTAGTAGCGGATTTTCTCAAAGATTTGGGGTGAAGGATTCAAAAATTTAGTGGATAAAAAATTTGAGAAATTTATTAATGCATCGAGGTACTGAACATAAACTATTGAAATAGACACAATATGAATTCAAAGTTGTTATAAAACTCCTGACCTATAATGCAGAGATTTGCTTAAAGCGTTTTCAAGTTAAACAAAAAGCATGTTTTTTTATGTTTTTTGTCAAAATAAATATGCATGTACAATTATATATGTATGTTCTACATTTAAAAGTTTGTTATTGTATATCTCTTGAGAACTGTAAAAGTTTTACAGAAAATTCTGCTCAATAAATCTACAACAACACCGTGCCCAAAATTATTTTAATATTATGGTATTGCAAGCACCAGTTTGCCAGCCATTTGGATATTCTGATATGTCTAAATGAAATAAATACTCTAATTACCACTAGCAGTTACTTAAAATAAAAAAAATATAAAAAACATTGCTGTTTTTTCAAGGTGTTTTAAACATGTTCTTTTCGTCCTGTTTAAACATTTGCTTAAAACAGTGCAACCCTGCCTATATGATGTCAACACGAGGTATTGATAAAGCCAAGCATATATATATATATAT
>CABFPE010000004.1:110503-177849 GCA_900660155.1 Hofstenia miamia | reverse complement strand
TTCTCATTTTCTATGACGCCCTGTGGCTTGTGCTCATACAACTTGTCTCCTGCTTCTAACCCATGCTGCCAGCTCAAACTCCAGTGTACATAGCCTACACTTCTCACTTACGTCTACTCTTCTGTCTATATGCTTCTTCACCACGTTTGTTCTTATTCCTTGCTCCTGTGCTGCCATTATCAGTGCTTCTGTTTCTCTTTTAAGTGCTGCCTTCCTTTACCACTTGTTGCTATCTTCTCTGTTATACATTTCTGTGTTCCTCCAGTATTCTCCATGCATTACCTTCTGCCTATACCTTGTTTATCTCTCTGATTCCATCCTACTCTGGTATGCCTTCTTTCCTTCACCCTCAGTTCTTATCTTTCTTAAATCCTTAGTGACCTCCAGTACGGAGCCCTTAGGTTGCTCTTCTACATATTTCTTTAGCCCTAGTGCTTCTGCTTCCACAGTTTCCTCCACACTTAGCAGCCCTTTCCCTCCCTTATGCCTTGCCATGTACAGCCTATCTACATCTCCATTTAAGTTGAATGCTCTCTCTGCTGCTAGTATTTTCCTTCTCTTCATGTCTAGCTCCCTAAGTTCATTCTTGTTCCACCTAACTATCCCTGCCAAATATCTCGACACTGGTATTGCCCACGTATTAATTGCCTTTACCCTGTTCTGCCCATTCAATCCTGACTTCTGTAATACCTTTCTTACTCTCCTCTTGTATTCTTTTCTTAAACTCGTCCTCATTGCCTCATGATCTGTTCTATCTTTCTCTATCACACCTAAGTCCTTGTACCCCTCTTTGACTTCCTCAATCTTATTCCCACTGCTCGTCCTCAAACCATCTCCATCTATGCACTTGCCTCTGGTCATTGTCAATGTCGCACATTTTCCTAATCCAAATTCCAACCCAGAATCTCTGCTGGCTTTCTCTAATGTCTCGACTTGCTTCTGCAACATCTTCCTTGAACTAGCATACATCTTCAGGTCATCCATGTACCACAGGTGACTCACTGCTCTACCATTCTTCTCCAACTTTTACCCTATACCTGTCTTCTTTAACTTTTCTCTGATGGGGATTAAGCTAACTACAAACAGTAGTGGTGCTAAGCTATTTCCCTGGAATATGCCTCGCCTAAACCTCAACCTGTGTCCGTCTATCTCAGTCTGCCACTTTCAAATATCCCTCTCAGGAAATCAACCCATTTCCGTGAAACTTGTACTACATCCCTTCTGCTCTTCTGGTATCAACCTGTTCTGTTCTAAGTAACATGCCAGCCTACAGAAGTTAGCAAATGCCAAGTCGTTGCCAGACATGTTAGTGGCCTGAAGTTGCTTACCTCGCTACCCTTCTTTGGGTCCTTCTGTATCAGAAATGGTCTTCCCACTACCATCCACTCTGGGCACCCACTCACCACACACTCCTCCAGTGCTATTGCTAGTCTCTCATGAACATTTGTAAACTTCTTCAGCCAATACCCATGTACCTCTTCTCTGCCTGGCGCTTTCTAGTTCATCTTCTTTAGAGCCTCCTTCAGCTTTGCAGTTGTGATTACTTCTTCTTCTTGCCTGAATTCTATCTGCATCTGCACAATCTCTATCTCTGGTCCCCCACTTCCTCATATATTCTCCCAGAACCTTACGGCGTCCTCGCCTGCTTTAGCTGTAACCTTTTCACCTGCATCTATTTCTTGTAGAATCTTCCTTTTTGGGTCTCAAACTTCATATTGTCTCTTGCCTGCTTTGCCCTTGCCCTATATTTTCTGAGTTTCTCAACTTCTGCAAATAATCCCCTTACCTACCCTGCACATGTCCTGTATCGCCTTACTTGTCGTGATCTTCCCCTGCCTACTCTTTGCCACTTTATTTTCAATTCATCTCTCCAATGCTGGCTATTTGTCTCCCTTCTCTTGTCGTCTTTTCTTCTTCATGTCCATGCCTGCATTCTTCAGCACCTCCCATGCGCCTGCATACACTAACCTGTTGATCTCTGTTACACTCTTAGCATCTATCCTTTCTAATACTTTGTTAACCTTTTGCTGTTTCTATTGCTAACTTGTGTCTCTTAATGCCTCTTGGTACTGGCAACCTATTTCTGTTTTCTATTTCTTTCTTCATCCTTTCTTTGATTGCTGCCTCTGTTTCAACAGCTGCGGTTTCTGCTGTTTCTACCACTACTTCGGCTACTACATCTGCCACTTCATTTTCTTTTTGCTTCGTCTGTTCAGCTCTTCTTTTTCCCTTATTCTCATCCAGCTTCAACTTTCTGACCTGACCTGCAAGCCTCTGCTCTGTAACTTCTAATCCTGTTTCTTCTTTTTTCTATTTTTCCAACATTCTCTTCCTATAACCTCTCTCATCTGGTCTGCTTCTTCTGTAACACTCCAATGCTATCCTGTTCTGCTCATCTGTCCACTTGTGCAGTTGTCCATTGGTCCTATACTGCCACTTCTTGAGTCCACACTCCCAATTATGGAGTCCGCATGTTGACCGGAGATTCTTCGCAGCCTCTGACCATTTAAGGCCTGCCGGGAACTGAGGGCCTTTTCTTTTCGTTGCACTTTCATTGAAGGTAGGGTCGGAGGGCGGGCTCTAACCCGGATCCTCGTGGTCCCAGTCTAGCATTTTACCCCTTGGCCACTTGGGCCCATTATTATTATTATTATTATTATTATTATTATTATTATTATTATGTCAGATCTCATCGGAGACGGTTGGGTCTCGCTTTCGCTCCATGAAGCAATCATTTCTAACGTCTTTGCTGGTGCTGCGTCCTTGGATGCGGCAAATGATTTTTTAGAAGATAAAAAGAATCAACTCTTCTCTCGTCTTAATAAAGAAAACGTCACTGACGCTCTTTTTCAATAACTCTCTCAGTTCTACATCAGCCTCTGCCACTAGTCCCACTCATTCACCATTCTCAGAAGAAACTCCATCATACACTCCTCTTAATGTAAAAAAACTCCAGATCGTCTTCACCTTCTCCTCATCAATATGAATCTTTCAGACGATATCATCCAGAAAATCACTCGCCTCAACCTCAAAGTATCCGTCAACAACACACTCATCTCAAGCCTCCTTTAGCAGTAAAATCTATTATGCCCGGAACTACCTCTCTCATCATTAGAAGCAGTATCTTGAAGTATGTCAGTTCTCATAATCTTTTTTCAAATCAAACAACAACAATTCATTCATATCCTGGTCACAACTCTCATCAACTCTCTCAGAAGATCCAGAACTATCTTACAACGCACACCAACTCCATCTTCATAAATACAGGCCTCATTGATGCACTCAAATCTACCGACATCAAACAATTTGAACAGAACATCAATCATCTTGTATCATTAATCCATTGAAAATTCACTCCGTGCTTAATCTATTTCCTAGAAATTACTCCAGTCTGTAAAAATTCTCTGCTCTACAGAAGAATCATCTCATCACTAGATTTAATGAAGCCTTATCACGTCTCTCTACGAATAAATTCAATTTTATTCCAGTCTTCAAAAGCTTTCTGAATTCACCACGAAGTATCAACTCCAACCTCTTCGCCTGTGATGGAATCCACTTATCTCGTCAAGGAATTGCTCATATCACTTTCGTCTTAAAAGGATTCTTCCAACCTCGCCTAATTTCTCACTCTTCATTTCGAATCCCAAATGTCCCAAATCATCGAACTCTTCTTCCGACGCCTCCTTCATCTGAATTATTATGAAAATGTGCAGAAAAAAGGTAAATTTTATTATATATTATTTAGTTATCTATGTAACGTTACACAATGTACCTCTATATTATATAGATCCACATCCACATGTTTCAAAGCATCCCCATTTAACATATTATGCATATACAGTTAAATTCAGTACCCTTCTTCTTAATCACCTCAATAAATATTTTTATTCCATAAGATTAATTCTTTCAGGAGATATTAAACTCAACCCAGGACCAATTCTAGAAGAATCTCAAATAAAAATAAACTAAAAAACTACTGCAATAACTATAAATTTGTATATCTCAATGCTAGAAGTCTAATTTCAAACAGAAATGATTTTCTAAACTTAATAAATAAGATAGGACAAAACGCAATATTCTTAATTACCGAAACTTGGTTACAACATAACACTGATGCTAATTTGTTTAATCCTGACCGACATTATTATGACATTTTCATAAAAAATCGATTAGGTAAAGGTGCCGGCTCATGATTTTAGCTCCCAAATATTTAAAACCGGTACGTCAATTAGAATATGAATTAAAACACGATATACTTGAAAATAAATGCCATAAAGAACTGATTAATATCACCTACAATCCCAATAAGAATGATCATATTGACTATTTAAAATTTAAGGCAAATGAAATGTCCGAAATAAGTGATCTCTACTATTCTATAAATATATTTGGTGACTTTAATATAAATTATTTTAATAATCTTTAAAAAAATCTTTAAAAGAATTTTGTACAGCATACGATTTTCATTGTGTAAATACTGACTGTCCTATACGACATAAAAATTTAATTGATTACTTCCTAACAAATTTCGACTAATTTTTAAATCCTTCAAGTTTGAGTCATTCAGTGACCATGCTCTTTGCACATATATAAGTAAAATATCTACCAAAGCCAATAAATTTAAAATAATTTATGCAAGAGATTATCTAAATTATTCCAACGAAATAATGGAAACACTTCTAAAAACATATCGTTCAACTATATATACACATTAAAATCTGGATCTTGTATGATTAATTATATTTCAAGAGAAATGTGCAATGCAGTTAATAAAGCGGCACCAATTAAGTACCGCCAAGTAAATTTAAAAGGGCGCAAGTTTGCCTTATCAAATGCCGACGATAGTGACATACATGAACTAGTAAATTTTAAAAGAAAATTGTTTAATCTCATTCAAACAGAACCGACGACAACTAATTGGACTAATTACGAAAAATCAAAGAGGATTATTAAATAATTAAGAAATAAAAAATCTGCCTTAAAGCAAAAAAGATTCTTCAGTAAACTAAATAATATAAACGAAAAATGGCGATATATTCATAAAAATTTATCAAAAAAGTAAAGGAATTTCAACTGATATTAATGAATTAAGTATTGTTAACCAAACTACAACAGAAAAAACAAGAATAAAAGACCACCTAAATACAACATTTAAGGAATTTGACAATTTCAATTTTCCCCAATATAAGAGAAAAAAAAATATTAATAAATTCCCAGGAAAAATATACTTTTCTTTTAGACTCATAAATACAAATGAACTGGAAACCATAATAAATACTTTAGACAAATAAATCAACGGCATCCTATAATATTCCAATCTTTATTATAAAACTTCATTTTCATATCTTTAGTGAACATGTACTATTTGAATTTAACCAATGGAATATTGATAATGAATTCCCGGATATATTTAAGAAATCAGACATAAGCCCTATATATAAAAAGGCGACCCCCTAAATTATAGGCCCATTTGCATTGGCCATCCCTTTAGTAAAATATTCGAAAAATCATTAAATAAATGCATAATTGATATCGGAAAATATTCGAAAATATTCTTTCAAAAAAACAATTTGGTTTTCGTAGTGGTTATAGCACTCAAGATGCAATTTTATCAATATAAAAACAAATAAAATCTAATTTAACCCTAAACAAATGTAGTTGTGTTGCACTCCTTGATTTGAGCAAAGCTTTTAACTCGATGAATTTTGATATATTAAGGGACAAATTCATATATTATAACTTTGAAAACAAATCTGTTAACTTAATAATAACTTTCATTAAAAATCGACAGCAAAGAGTAATACTTAATGTTAAAAAATCGTAACCGACCGTGGTGTTCCACAGGGCACCGTTCTCGGACCTATTATATTTGCAATCTATGTTATGTGACATAACTCAACAGGTCTTGTCTAAAACTTTTAATTGGTCCCTTAAACTACAAAATATTATCACCTTATTATTATTACCAAATTCAAATGCATATGTTATCAATATTATTTAAATTCAAATTTGGTCAATCCGCAATTTCGTTTTTAAAACAGTATATTAAATTAAATGGACGTTCTCAAACATTTTTATGCTGGATAAACATTCTAATAGTTTTCACCACACAACAACTCAATTATGGAATAACTTAAATAGAGTAATTAAATTTGAAAAAAATTGCAAAAAATTCAGACAGAAATTGCGAACATTTCTCTTTAATAGGCAATACCTACTTAGCGACAATAATACACTACATTCATTTGAAAATTTTGTATAAAATGCGCACACACACAACACACACACACACATACACACATTTTAATATTATATATTTATTATATATGTAAATAGCTTTTTGTAGTTTTGTAGTTTATAGTTTTTGTATTAATTTCTTGTAGCAATAAATTGCTTTTGAATATTATTATTTAATAAATAATGCATATGTAAATAGTTTTGAAAGTATTTTTGTCATGGGTTAGCTTGTAGAATTTATATACATTTAGCAATATATTTGTTTTAACTCTTATTATTATTATTTCATTTCTTCTCACAGCTTCATGCTGGAATCCCTCTCAGCTCGGGGGACTCACCAGTTCCCAGGGAGTCTGCGAGCTTTTTTCAGGACTCAAGCTGTACCAAACAATGTAATTATTGGAAAAGTGCATCGAATATAATATGTTCAAATAGTAATGATATTTTACATAAAATGTTAATAGAATGATAATTTCCAATTATATTGTCCACGTTTGTGCAAAAAGTAAATATAAGTATCAACATGACAACATTTACACGTGAGTTCGTTTCAGAACAGTCGGCAATGGAATTTTAACACTTTGGATTAATGGAAGATTTTTCTACCCTATTGAAATTGATAATGGAAAATAATTTGGAAATTATTATTCGATGAAAGCGCAAACTCCAGGAAAAAGGAGTTTTTGTCAAATTTATTATGAAGATTTATGAAGGAGCATAATTTCGTTAACTCAACAGTTATCCAATTCACATATTTCAGATTACTCTTAGATTTATTGGGCCGGGTAGTGGGTCATTTATAATTGTTAGAGTAGAAGAACGGTAACGGATTCAATAAAAAATATAATTTTTGTGGAAGGTTTGCAAAATAATTTTTGGAATTAGTTCATTTCTACTATCATTACCGACAATCTACCGATTTGTTTACGTTCATTAAAAGAAAAATGTATGTTGATAATTCAATGCAGAACTGCAAGTAACCCACGGGGTCACGTTTTACGTGGGTCAGTGTGGGCCTTGGGTTGACCTACTTGCATTACAGACAGCACTTTTTTTTATAAATCATTGATAATATGGAAAGCACGAGCGACTAAACTATTCCGCAAAAGAAAATTACCAAAATTGATCGTATAATGAATGCAAAAAAATGCAAGACAGAAGTTAGGCAGTATGTTAATTTTGATGATAAAACTTCTAACGAAAATCAACGTCTGCTTAATTCTTTAATGTTTTAGCATGAAAAGCGATTCAAGTTTTCAATATTTTCACGTATTGCAAACCAGATATTTCTCATTGAAGCAGCATCTGCAGAGTGACAAAGGCATTTTTCTGACTTGAGTCACATATTCATGCCTTCAAAAACCAAATTGCAGATGAACTGTGGATCTCCTGTCTGTTCTTGTGCGTTCATATAAAACTGATTTGATTTGTTGATTGAATTTTTTGAGGAAATACATTTTATTCATATTTTGTAGCTTTTTATAATATTGCATTCTGATGGGTCAGTGGGTCAGCACTGCGTGGGTCATAGGTCAATGGAACGTGAGTGACTTTAGGTCGTGCATCAGTAGAATTGACCCGCTTGCAACACTGATTCAAAGTTTGCAAATATATTCTTTTATCAAAAATTTTGCATAGCTGCGGTAAAAAAATGAGAAAAAACGACAGTACACAAGTCTTTGCAGTACACAAGGGCCATACTCTGAACGAACACACTTGAGCGATCACGCACAGTCAACAGCAGTACCCATAAACATACCAAATGGGGACAAGTACTATAAAAATTTTCGCTAAGCATGTCTCATGAATATGCAAGAAACGTTCTGCAATATCTTTACTCTACTGGAACCACCAACCACAAAATTTTACTCAAGATATCTGGTATGAATAAAAGCTCAAAAACATTCTACAAAATCTTCACAACGTTGACTGAAACGAAGACTCTAAAGAGGATGAATGAAGTGAGTGAATCCTCAAATTGACAGGAAATGAACGGAAAAGATTTGTCAAAATTGCTTTACTAAATCCATTGAAATCAGCCGCTCATTTTAACTCAACATTGACAGTGTAGCGAACCATTTCAAAGGCTGAGATTTGTACGAAACTTGCAAAAAATGTGCCACTATTGACACAAAAACAGAAAGAAGACCAGATTAGCTTCAGTGAAACATGGTCGCTGGATGCATTTTTCAGAAATGCATTTATAACCAATAAGTTCATGTTACAGTTGCATAGAAACAACATTTCTCATCCTACGACGTCTCTCAAGCCATCTCCAAAATTTTCTCAAAAATGCAGGAATTAGGATGCTTTGAGCCATAAAGGTTTTTACCTGAAAATTTTGAAAGGAGGTACTGTAGACAGTTCAAAGTATACTGATATTTTAAAAGAGGGTATGCCAGTTGCGGACCTGTGTTTTAGGGCTCAATGAATTCTTCAGCAAGTTGGGGTGACCACCATACATCAAGATATACCAATAATTTCTTCAGAGAAAATATCTGCAAATTTTCCAGTAGCCTACCACATCATCTATAGAAAATGTTTGAGGGATAATGAAGAACGATGTGGAAAGAATAATCAAAAAAATTATGCAAAACTTAAGGCAATATTTGCTGGAGTCCAAATAAAAAATTATCCCGAGAATGCAAAAGAATTTGAATGACTCAATTAAGGACAGATTTTGCAAATATGTTTGCTCCGAGGCAATGTTGTCTAATTTCCTTTACATAAACCTATTGAAAACTAAATTTGCATCGATTGTTATAAATTTTGTTATTTTGAGTGTCTTTGTTGCTAGGATATTGAAAAAATTCTGTTTCTAATATTTTTGACAGGAGCTATACCTCGAAGTGGTTCTAACTACTAGCAAAAACATTGTTTTCAAAGTTTAAAATGAATTTGACCTTTAAAATATTGTTTTTGCAAAAATGTACTTCTTGCTAACCGTAGTTCTTATATATTTAAGAAATCTTATCTGGTGAATTGAAATGAACTTTTACAGTGTTGGCCATAAATATTCGGAAGCGCAATTTATTTTGTAGATTCAAATTGTAAATTGATTTTTGGCTCCTCAGTCAAATTTTTTGAAAATTTCAATTTTGTGTTGCTTTTTTTTAGAGATTTAGTTCCTATCCTATGCACCTGTAAAGAAGCGCCTAAATCTATCTCCATAAATATAACTGTTACATAAATATATTTAAAAAAATCAAATTTTTTCATAAAAATTTCTGCGTTTTTGCAAATTTGTATATGCATATACTTAGAAGTTTAATCCTGTGCAAATCCCAAAATTATGCTTGTTTTTATATAAATTTCATCAAGGAAATGTTACAATATTTATGAAACCTCTCTGGACATTCATACAATTGCGAATGTTTTAGCTAATGTTTAATGTTTGTTTTATTCGATAACAAATGATAGCATTTTTAAAAAATGGCATTATTCACTTTACTCCAAAATGAGTGTTTGTAGTTCGAAACTTAGGGATTAGAATAATCAAGGGATATAGTACAAGTTGTGGATTAATTCTGTTTGAGATTCATTACAACTTAAAATTTTATAAGCTATAAATGCAGTGTTGATTCATGGATTGAAGTTCCAGGGATGTTAGTGTCACATAAGGGGTTGCAGCTTAATCATATCATGGATTAGATTTGAAGTGGATTGATATATGATAGCAATCTGTGAAAATGAAGATTCATATTATACAAGATATCTAATTACATTTTAAGATAATATAATTTATAATGTAAAATATATTTAGTGACATTTAAATTTATAGCGAAAGGATTTATTGAAACATACCCAAACCTTACATACCAAAGTCTAAGTCATGATTATAAACAAACTGTTTATTGCATAGGCCCTACCAGTGACCACAATGACTTTTTGGCTTGCATACTTGACGTCAAATCCTTTTGTCAAAACTGCTAAATATTACTAGTTTAGTCCATGCTATTCAAGGAGTGTGAGAGAAAATCAGTGAAGTAAAACTTATTTTTAATGAAAAAAGTAAGTGTTACCCCACTAAGAATTTTGATAAGATGACACGGGTCATTGAGGTTTTTGAAAGCCATTAAAATCAACATATATACAACATGTAAGATGACTGTTTGCAAATCTTGAAATGATACTAGAAATAATGAAATCTTTCCCTCTATGAAATACTTTTGCTTCTTTTAAAGGACCTCTAACAATGTTATATTTCACTTAGTGATGCAGTGACAGCTATTTTTTCACAACAAATTTATTTACTTTCCAAACAAAGGGTTGACTTGGATAAAGCTCTAAAGAATCATAATCTTCAATGCCTACATTTATCAATTTGCAAAGTTTGTCAAACTGAGAAATAAATGGTAACTGTAGAACACCTATTTCATATGCTTTGATATTCAGGCGTAGGCGCATTGCTTTGTTGGTCTTTTGAGGTGCATTTATTTCATAATGACAGGCATCAGCAGTTAGCACTGCACATCAGGTCTGCCATTGATATTGATTTGAAATTATGTCAAAAGAAGATAATTAATGTAGCCTTATTTCAAGGATGGATGCCGCTGTAAACGAGTGCTGAATATCATTTATGCATAAATCAACTTTGAAAAATGAAAGACTTGTTTCTAAATATATCATTAAACAAATTTTTGTCTTATATTAGCAGTAGCTTTGGGGGATAATAATTTTGCCAATGAAGGGCATTACCTCCGAAGATTATTCACTGAATACACGCCGACCTTTTTCAATTTAAGCTTTGCTTTTATACGTTGCTGTCCACCTGAAGAAGTTCATAATGCTCTAAGTAATTTTAATGAGTCTGCCATGAAGTACTTTGAGGAATGCACTGTAACAGAACTCACAGAACGTGCAAGAAAGCAAGCTCGTTTAAGCCTGACATTTGGATGGAATGCGTTTGCATTGACTCTTACAAAATTCTCCAGCTGCACCCATCGCGTCAGTAAGATCATTTGGGGAAAGTTATATTAAGAAGATTCTTTCCAAAAAAACGTAACAGTTGCTTTGAGATGCTTGATCAGTTCGATAGTTTAAATGTAAGATGCAAAAATCAATCTATATTATCTGCAATTATTGATAAAAGAAGTCTTAACGATTTACTTGAGAGCTCTTCCAGTACAACTGATTCAACTAGACTTCTTGCAGTTTGTTCTACCCACGTCTCTTTCTCTGATTTGACATCTGCTGTACCATCACCTGGTCAGGAATATCGGCTGGCAGCAGATGATTTGCAAGTGCTTATTAAACATAGGCTGAGCCTCAGTCTCACTCCGGATGATACAACGTGCTTATTGTGTCCAGATGAAACACTTACCCATTAGGTTATCCTGCTTTAACTTGTCGCAAGAGTAGTGATATCATTCTTAGACATAATTCACTAAGCAACTCTATCTTCAACTCTTGCAAGCGAACACATCTTAACCCAATTCTAGAACAAGGAGCTAACCTTTCACGCCCAGCAGACGTTCTTATTCATTTTGGGTCACTTGAAAAGTCAGGAGCAATAGATGTGACAGTTGCACACCAGCTGAATAATACACTCTTAACTGGAGTGAGTGGAATGTCAAGCAATGTTTTAGAACTAGCAAGGCAGAGAAAACATAACAGCAATGTTGATAAATGCTCTGAACTTGACTGGGAGTGTCTTCCAATGGCTGTAGCACCCTATGTTTCATGGGGTATTGAATCTATGAAAACATTCACAAAGATTGCGAGAAAATTAGTCATTCAATTGAAAACAACCACAAGTATGGTAAAGAAGGATCTTTTGAATCGCTCAGAGATTGTTTTAGCTCGCTGCACTGCTCGCGCAATTGCTGCAAGAACTCTGCCACAGTAAACGTCATCCTTAAAATTTCCCCAACTCACCTATCCCTTCTCTTCATCTCCTCTCTATCAACCTGATTTGATTATATTTGGTTGATTATATATAATTTTAAACCAATGTAATTTTGTATCTATAAACCTAAGACTAATGTAAATAATGATTTTTAAATTTAAAACTGATGTAAATGTTCATTTGTAAATTTAACTAATTGTATATTTAGAGCATAAAAAATTATAAAAATTTCCGACGCTTCTAACTTGCTCAATAAATAGGCTCATCATATAAATTTATTCATTTGTACATTAATTATTCATATCTTAGAATCTCGATTCCGAAAAAATCTTAAGCATGGGAATCTTGCTACTAATCACTAATGTCTCTTGATGATCACCTGCATAAATGAAGTTCTGGTAAAATATTGCATAAAATGTTAAAGTTTCATTATTTTTTTAGGTTTTCGACACCCTTCACAAGAATGAAAACTCAGCAATACGACAAGACATTAGTATATTTTCGATTTTGCAAATGGTATTTGAATATTGCGTTCGAATTTTATTGAGTACTAAAAAATATATAAGGTAGGTGAGTTGAATAGGGCCCACTTGCTAGATCTCGGAAACTATTGGAAACATTTAGAAGCGACAAAAAATGTAAAAATAGTTCATTTTGAAGACGTGTCAGAAGTTTTATCGATTTTGATTCCCTAAAACTATTCTATAGCATCTCATAAAAAGTACTTTTAAATGTTATCCTTGATCTAACATTGGCTCGTCATTTTCTCAAAGACTTCACATCACTAGTTAGTGATGTAGATAAATTCCTGGCATGGAAAATTATTTATATATATGACCATATATTGTAGCTTGATTTTGGAGCTCGGGATTATACGAAAAAACACTGCTTAGAAAAAGATGTCAATGTCGCTAATAAATGCCCATGAAAGATGATGGTAATAAGGCCCGGGCCGAATCAGCTATTTTTGCCTTTTATCTCCTCAAATATGAAACGATGACCTTCTAACAGTCAAATAGTACTCTCATCATGACTGTGTGAGGGTGTGATTCACATCTTCTATCGGCTGAAGTTAGATAATTATGCAGATTCAAATAATCTAACAAGCCCTTCAAGCAAAACCTGTTCTATCGAAGAAGCAAAAGAGTACGGCTTGTCTTGTGATAGGCCTAGAAAAGATGAAAAATTGAATATGAATCATGGTACTGCACAATCTATGACGAGGATGAGCATACGACAACTGGATACACGCGGACTGTGGTTGTCTAGATAAAGTTGGCGAAGAAGAATTCCAATTCGTCTGCCCATACTGTGCCACTGTAAGCTTAGGCTTGTAATTTTTTCGCGTTAGAATGTCTTTTTGTTTTGATTTTCAATACGAGTCAATGGATTTCAATAACTGGGGCATAATTGAAATTGAATTACTTCTAATCGACATAACCTTATTATACCTATTTACGTAAAAGAATGTGAATGTAAACCTCAAGCAACAGTCTAATGTCATGAACGACTTATAAGCTACGTAAATTGAAGACATTAAGTGAAAATAAAAGTGGGCCTTATTATCTACACTTGCTGCTAATAAGGCGTACCCGATCACTTTTTCTTTTTACTCTCTAATCAAAAGTTTTATAATTATCGACAAGAACTTCTAACATATTACAGCACACCAGAAATAGATAATCTCAGTATAAACTCATAATATTTCTTCAAAAACTCAAGACTGTAGAGCTTAAAATCTGTTAAGTGGGCCTTATTCACCTCACTCACTTTATATATAATTTGCAAATTTTATAGACACTTGCATAACTTGCAAAACTTTTCATGAATACTTTGAAAGTTTTTGTATAATACTCTTCAAGTTTTGCAAGTTTCAGTTTGTTGGGGTAATGCTAAATGGGAAATGTAAAAGTTATAGAGACAAATATTTATTGACTGCAACGCTAATATCAGCTACATTAGATAATAGTAATTTTTATAATATTAATAGTCTTCAACAAAAGTTTGCACACAATTTTCAATTTCTGAAATTGACAGCAACATCTTCTGGATAATGACAAGCAATATATCTTGTAAACACATGCAAGCGCAAGGAATCAAAAGTACAGGATTCTAATATTTCAAACGAGTTTGTCTGATTACTACACGAAATTTTTTCTAAACAAAATTTATCTTCTGGTTTTCTGTAGTGAAGTTCCCTTCTGTCAAACCATTCAAGGATCGTTGCACTGCTAAATAAACTATTTTTAAATCTTTTTAAATTACAGTAATTTATTACGATAAAATGGCAAATAAATCATACAACATATATTTCTTATCTAATGTATTTGAAAATCTTCGTGTTCAGCAAATAGAACTGGCAGTGGGATAGAAATTTAACCAAATTTCCCATTCCCATTCGGTTTTCCCTGAATAAACATAAATATGCTTGTTGTGAAAACAGACAAAAAGTCACAAGCACGTAATGCCGTTACTTGCTGATATTTGTCATAGAAGCCTGAAAACCCCCACTAAATTCTGTTCAGTTATCATATTAATGGTGTTGATGTTAATGTTGCTCTTTTCAACAAATATAGTTGGAAGCGGGTTACCCGAAAATAGAGGTTTTAATCATGAATAAAAAATTTTTCTTAATGCAATAGTAGTAAGTTATTATACAGGGTCCGGCATAAATTCCGGACACATTTTAAAAATTAATAAAAGCCATATTAAGTGAAGTAACCAAAAAAGTTTCTAAAACTACATAAAAAAGTTTTGTTTTATATATATATTTACGATTCTGTATTTTGTTTCATTTTAACTCGCGCCGAAATAGATTGGACTGCTCAACACAAAAGCTTCATTGTGGAAACCTTTATCAAGAAAGAATCTGCAACTGCAACAAGACGCGCGTTCAGATTGCACTTCAATCTTAACGTGAATGTTGCATTACCAAATAGAAATTCTATTTTACAATGGACTGAGAACTTCAGAGCCACTGGATCAGCATTGAAACGAAAACAAACCGGAAGACCTGTCACCGCTAGGACTCCAGAGAATGTGGCAGCTTTTAGAGCTTCAGTCCTACAGTCTCCACAGCGTTCGACAATTAAACGTGCTCAAGCTCTAAGGATGTCTGAAAGAAGCTTGCGAAAAATTCTTCACAAAGATCTGCACATACATCCTTACAAAATAATGTGCGCGCAAGAACTCAGTGAAAGAGACACTCATAATCGCACAACGTTATGTTTGGAAATTCAACAACATGTCGCCCCCAAAGCTGTCATGCTGTTCACGGATGAAGCACATTTTCATCTGTGTGGTACAGTAAATAAACAAAACTTCAGATATTGGGCCGAGAACAACCCTCAGGAATTGCATCAACGCCCTTTGCATTCTCCTCGGGCGACGGTATGGTGTGCGTTTGCAGAATTCGGCATTTGGGGTCCTTATTTCTTCAAAGAAAACAACGTTACAGTTACTGTGAACTCTGATTGATATTGTGAGATGCTGGAGAGGTTTGTCAGACCAAAATTGACTAATTTACACGATATGAACAGAGTTTGGTTTTAGCAGGACGGGGCAACTGCCCACACTTCTCGAAGGTCGATGGAGTTTTTGAGGGAGATGTTTCCTGGTCATGCGATCTCATTGCGTGACGACATCGGCTGGCCCGCCCGCGCGCTCGCCAGACTTGAATCCCAGTGACTATTTCCTCTGGGGATACCTCAAATCAAAAGCTTGCATTAATCGCCCTCAATCTATCGAGCAACTTAAACGTGCAATCTGTCAAGAAGTCGCTGCCATTCCACAAGAAATGACACGCAGAGTTGTGGAAAACTTTCAGGAACGGCTTCAACAATGTATAGACAATAATGGGTCTCATTTAACTGATGTTATTTTTAAAAAGTAATAAAACAAAACTTTTTTTATGTAGTTTTAAAAAATATAAACCCTTTTTCGTTACTTCACTTTATATGGCTTTTATTCAACCTTGAAATGTATCCAGAATTTATGCCGGACCCTGTATGTAAATATATATTTATTTATATATACAACCTTGAAAACAACAGCCGCACATAAAATATAAAATATAAAATTCCTGAATTTTATTAACAATAAAAACTTTAATAACTGAAACGCCTACAAAGCAAAATTCAAATGAAGTACATGTGCTTTTACTATTTAATAAAGTATCTTTTATTTTTAACAACGTGTTGTATGGTCTTTGACATCGATTTTAAACAAATTCGCAATGTACACGTCGGGAATGTTAAAGAAACTTTCCTTTACTGATGGCCATAGATCATTTATATTTGTAATCGTTTTGATTATCCACCATTCTTTGTAACTGATCCCATATATTCTCGATAAATTCAGGTCCTCCTCACTGGCCAGTCTGGCAGAAGCATAACTCTTTCTCTTTCTATAAATTCCATAGCTTCCTTGAAATTATGACAAGGTGCGTTGCTGCAGAAGGTGATCTGGATCCAACAGTGGTAGTACATAGGCTTTCAAGATGTCAATATATTACTTTCTATCCATCGCTTTGCCCACATTTGCTAGAACTCGCATTCTAGAATTCCATATTGCTCCAAACACCATACCTGATTTCGTCGACTAGGGATATTTGTAGCTAAATATTTAGTCTTGAATCGATACGCTTAACTTCTAGGTCTCCTGGCGATTGAAATTGTATATAACTTTCACCAGAAAATACAGCACTGCACCAGTATTTTTCAAGGTTAAAACTTTTTTACGACCCCAGCATAATCTCGATTTGATAGGATGCGAATTTAAGAGAGGTTTTTTGGAGCTGTTTTCCCAAATGAACCATATTCAGGGGCATATTTAAGGGGTCTATGGCCTGCCGCTCCTTTATGGCAGGCCAATTTCAACTCATTCTCATACGATCAGAACGATATATGAACAGTCATTTTTGTTCGACATATATATATGCACGGCGAGCACAGCATTATGCAAGAGGGTAAAAAACTACCTAGGCCTATATGTCTCGGATAACAATCGGCCCCCATTTCGAAATTCTCGATATGCGCCTAGTGAATAATTCTGACCATCACTCCAACTACTTTTCAATTCTCTGCGTATCGTTTTTGGACAAATTAGAGACATCCTCCGTAAAAAGGATATGGATCTTTCTGTGGACTTTGGTGGACGCTCTTTTGGCTTTACTAGTTCAATTCGGTCTTCAGTCTTAGAGGCGGCTATAATTCACCTAACAGTAAATCTTGAGATCATTAAATGCTCCGCTATTTCTTCTTAAGACAGTCGAAACAGGAATTTTTGGATCACTTGTTTCCTAGCATGTTTTGGTTTAGCTTTATGTCCCATGTTTTCAAGAATAAACAGAGTTTGCTGTTTGTCTTACGTAGATAGGCTAGATAATGAATTCAACTAAAAAAATTTTTTAATTGTCGACAATTTAGGGCGGGTATATCATGATTTGTCACTATAATGTTTGAGTGCATTTACAATGTTAGATATGCGACATTTATGTTCAAGAATATATATATATATATATATATATATATATATATATATATATATATATATATATATATATATATTTATATATGATCACGTTTTGACTCTACCATGGGATTTTCATCATTCTTTCCTTCGAACTGTTTTTTCTTTGCCTATTGGTCGAATTCGTAGGATCTATTTCTTGCACTTTGTCATTGCTTGATACACTCCTTCCGAGAACTTCCTAACAGCTGGTAGTTGTTACTGCCGGCATTACAATTAAATGAAACGGGGATCCAAACACATGTAGCCGGCTACATGTAACTCTGAGACTATGTAATTCTGTGAGAAAATGATTTTCATTGTAACCTTAAACTTCAACCTATCTGCAAGCTGATCAGCCTCTTTATAAATAAATTAGTAATTTATAATCAGTATTTAACAGAGCATGTTTCATAAGTTTTTAATAAGACTATCAACTGCAGAAAGTTATCTGTTAGTACGATTTAAACTAGTTGATTTAATATTAATTCATCTATCTGCCTCAGTTTTCGAATTTCGATTCGATTAATCAGCCAATCTCTTTTCAAGAAATTATCAGGGAAACGGTATCATTTACCAGCGTGTTAAACTGGAAAGACATTGTGAATTCGCAAAGGCGTTTATTTCCAAAATGTCGTTTGGACCTATTTCTCTAGTCCAGTTTAATTCGTTCATATTATATATCAATTTATATAGGGTTGTCGCAGAAAAAGCGGCGTTTTTTGAGAATTTATATTTAACAATTCATAACAATTTATAATTCACAATTTAACAATTCATAACAAAATTATGTAGTTTTTAACAATAATTACCATTGTTTTCGATTATATCTAGGCATTTTTGGTGTAACATTTCAAATTGGTGGTGCATGATCTCTTTTGTCAATGTAGGCATATTTTCTTGTAAAAAAATTTCTAAATCATTTTTTGTGTTGAATATTGTCTTGGAACGCCTCATCTCGAGCAGAGGAAAAACCATTCTGTCACATATATTGACATCCGGGGAGTAGGCAGGTTGTTTCTCAATGTCTTGATGTTTTTCCTTCTCAGAAAATCAGTAGTTTCATGTGAAATATGAGGTCTCGCGTTGTCGTGAAACAAAATTGCATTTTCAATAGGAATACCTCTTCTATCCTTAATATTCTCGTAAGTATTGAAATTATTGAATGCCTCCATTATGAATTCACAATAAACAGTGGAATTAACAGTGATACCTTTGTCGAGAATTTTTTAGTAAGATAAACCGTCAAAATTTGTGCACATTAAGACCAAGAACTTTTTATCTGATAATGTTCTTTTGGAACATACAGGCCTATCTCCGTCTGGCTGAATCCAGGACAAACGTGTTTTTGAATTTCCTAATGGTCTACAATAGAACCATTTTTCATCTGTTACGAGCATCAACTTTTTAATGTTTCGAGTTCCATTAAAAACTCTTGACATCTCTTCACAACAATCAATACGATTCCGTTTATTGTCTTCAGTCAGTAGATGTGGAACCCACTTCACAAAGATTGGGAGACAACCAAGATCTTTAATGATACGGTGTGTGGTATCTTTTGATAATCCATGTATCTCTGCTAATTCTCTCACTGTAATCCTTCCGCCGTTATCCTCAATATTGTTTCGGATTAATTCTTGTGTGTTTCTTCTTTCCTCAGATTTCCGTCGCCCACTACCTTCCTTCCTTTCTAATTTTGCACGAGTTCCATCTTCATATTCTTTTGCGATAGTCTGCACTCTGCGAAGACTTATGATATCGCCCCAGGCTGTTGTTATTATGTTGTGTATTTGTGTGCATTTCATGTCATTTCTTCGCATTGTTTCTATTAGTAAATAACAGTCTTTTGAAGATACTTCCATTACGTTGTTACGTTCCATTACGTTGTTAACTAAAACACTTTCTATTGATATTAATTAATCTATTGACTTTAATCGCATACAGATATAGGCTATCTATTGATATTTAGACCATTGCATTGCATAGAAATAGCTGTAAATATAAATTCTCAAAAAACGCCGCTTTTTCTGCGCAACCCAATTATATATATATATATATATATATATATATAATCTTACAGACGAAATGAGCTTAAGAGAGCGCCTAAAAAAATTTTGAAGGCCTAGAATTTCTTCAAATACATGTATAGCAAAGAATATAGAGTTTTAAGAATTGAAATACATGTACCTTAAGTCAATTATAGTCGATTTAGTTTAAACTAGTTTGTATCATAAGCTTTTCAGGAATCTATTTAGAATTTCTACTCCACTACATCAAAGTTAAAATATTGCACTTGCATGATTATATCTAGTTTAGTAGTATCTATAACACACTATATCATGTGATTGAAGACTGAAGGATAAATAAAATTTTCAAGAATCTGAGTGAAAAAACAAAGCAGAAATTTCAATAAAGAAGCTTATTAGTGTTTCTTGGAGGAACCCCTGATCAACTGTGAAATGGCCAGGACCCATCTCATTTAAGCCCATGTAGACAAAGTTGATAACTGAATAGTAAAAATTATATCAGATTGTAAACAAGACACAGATGGATTCGTCGTTTGCAAATGCAATAACAAAAAATCTAATTTTAAACTCACATGAAATTTGATTTTCATTAATATTTTGTTAATGTGAAGCTTGATTCTAGTAATTTTGCTTAAACCAAATCCAATCAACTTTATATTTAGGAAGCCTAGAACTCAATACACAATTTTATTTTTGTGAATAATTTTTTATGATCAGTTACCAATTGACTGTTAATTGGAAATTTTGTGAGTCTTGACAGACTCGTTGTCGACTGTCGTTGTAATTTTTTCATTCCCTGTAATACAATCTTGGTTGTAGTTATGCCTTAACAACCTTTTATGAATTTCTTTGTTGACTGATTTGTAAAATGCAGGCATTTCTATCTCATATAACCGACAAAACATGCTCTAATAAATGACCTAGCAATACGCTCTAGGCCAATATTCTTATACCAACTTACTAGTTATTAATATCAATGTAGCTGTGCTGTCTGATTTAATGACAAAACTAAATACGAAATATTACCGGCTTTGTAAAAAGTTTTTTAAAACAAAATCTATATTTCGAATTTGTATTAATTAGTAGTTAAATAGAATTGAAGACCGGAATAATAGTTGTTACCGGTTAGCACATGATAAAAAATAAAAAATAGCACTTTTCAACTATATAATTCAAAGAGAAATTAAGACCTAGGACCTAGTTTATGGTAGATGATAAATATTTATTCAACTATGTTTTTTGGGTCGAAACGAACATGGTTACTTTTATGTAATCCATAGAACGACCTATGTTCGTTACTGTATTGTTTACTACTTGGATAATTGAATTAATAAATATTAGCCTTGCGTCATCTAATCCTCTAGTGAACCGTAGCTTTTGGTTAATGATAAAATTATGTATAGATTAATTCCATGCTAATTTCCTCATTTAAATTGGAATTTCATGGCCAATTACGCGTTTGGTTTTTAGATTGTAATTAAAGGCAACTAATTTGGTGATTTGCTATCCGTATTTCCCTCTCTCAAGGTTTATGACTAATATTTACTCTAAATATTTTGCAATAATTTCAAAACTATTTTGCACTTTATTTAGAAATAAGCTCTTTTATTTTTTTGCAATTAATCCTGCATTTATTTTTACTAGTTGCTTTTGCAGGGATTTGTTTTGACAATGACGAGCATTGGCATTATTTTAATCATTCTTGGGTGCTTAAGTCAATGATAGAACTGACTCAACAATTAGGTGTTGCGAATCGACATTAAATATGAAAGCCTTTGGAAAGTAAANCCTGTCAACCAATATGTTTATTTACAATATATATATATATATATATATATATATATAATTAACAAATGATATATTTTTATTAAAAATTTCCCATCTTGAAAAATAATTATGCGTATAAATTAATAATGAACACAACGTTTAAGATTTTTAATATTTATTGTAAATACAATTTAAATTTTTTACTTAAAAAAGACAAAATGAATTATGACAATATACATATATCATTTTTGTTGTTTTACAACGATGCAATTTGCATTCTTGATATAATAATTTGTGTTACAATGTCTTATTTCACATTTTCCACAACTCTTTAATGATAATGGAGGGTTTCTTACTCCATCCAATTCAATTCCCATTGAGAGAATAGCAAAAGATGGATCTTGAATTTCATTTTTAGATAAGTCTAGAACCATACTTTGCACTACACTCGTCTGCAAATCTTTTTATTTACAGGATTGAAGCACTTATTTTACACTAGTGGTTAATAATTACTGCTTTACGTACTATGGCCCCTTTTCAAATCTGAGTAATAATTGCAAGAGTAGTTTTTTTCGATTACCAATGAAATGCCGATACTTAAGCCGATGTACCTAACGACCGTGTAGCATAAAAGTTAAACAAGTACTGTTTCTGAAAAATTACTTTTAAAAAACTAAACTGTGAACCTTTTCAGGCTTGTCTGATCCGATTCTTGTTCAGAGCTGAACAATTCCATCTCGGCATACATTAACAGCCAGCTCTTTTCCTTGGTTTACTTTCCTACTTGCATTTTCTAAACATTGTTCAATTTAGATTTCTCGAATGGAGTTCGTGCACAGTAAGAAGTTAATATATCGTGATGTTAAGCCAGAGAATTTTCTGATTGGTCTCAAGGGCACTGGTAAAGAAAATCATGTTCACATCATAGATTTCGGTCTTGCCAAAGAATATATAGACTCCGACACCAATAAACACATTCCATACAGAGAACATAAATCACTCACTGGTACCGCTCGATACATGAGCATCAATACCCACTTAGGCAAAGGTAATAGATTTGCTTAATTACGAGGCATTGCAATCATAAATACATTTAAAACTAAAATATTTTATTCAGGATTTACTTATTTGTATTTCTTTGCAATTTTTGCCTTTAAGTCTAAATGTTTAAGTAAGTTTGGTTTCATTTTAGAACAAAGTCGTCGCGATGATATGGAGGCTTTGGGTCATATGTTTCTCTATTTTTTACGTGGTTCTCTCCCTTGGCAAGGTCTAAAGGCGGACAATCTCAAAGAAAGATATCAGAAAATAGGCGAAACCAAAAAAAATACTCCAATCGATGTACTCTGTGAAAACCAGCCAGGTATTATTGCTATCTATATAATCTTGCGTATATCATAATACAAAATATTGAGGATTTGCTACTAAATTCTTCAGCTATTATTATTTATATGGATTATCACCTGTAGGTTTTAACAAAGTATTCAGATGGGCGTTTCAAAGAAAAGCCACAAACGATATTTTCTCCTTTATAGTTCACTGGACGCTTAAATTTACCAATTTAACCTACTTTGCAATTTTTAATGGATTTTATTTTGTTTCCTGCGCACTACAGGATAGTTTTGTGAAGCATTATTCAGGATTGAATCTGTTAACTAGAATCCTAATTTAGATGAATTTGCCACGTATTTGTCATACGCGCGGAAATTGGACTTTTTCGAAGAACCCAACTATGATTATCTCCGAAAGCTATTTAAAGATCTTTTTAAAAAACTCAACTTTCAAGACGACTCCCGTTTTGATTGGTCTTCAAAAACAATAGTAAGTGTCTTATTTATCTCCAAGTGTTTACAATTTTCACTTTAGCCTACACCACTCAGTAACTCTGACAGTCAAGCTTCTACAATGCAATCCAACAATATGCCTCATCACACTTCAAAGGTATTCCATTGCGAATCAGCGTCTTCGTGAAATTTGTGATAATTCTTTCGTTTATCTGAATTACAATTGTTCCATGCACAATCTAATATTTCATGGTTGTCTTTGTATCCAATAAGCAGAAACTTCATCGAACAATTGCTTTGTTAAAATTGTATGTCAATCAGAGATTTAATTATGTGAAGGGAAATTTAAGCTTTTAATTGTAAATGCCATTTGTCTTTCTTTCATGAATAATCNTTTTCTGATTGGTCTCAAGGGCACTGGTAAAGAAAATCATGTTCACATCATAGATTTCGGTCTTGCCAAAGAATATATAGACTCCGACACCAATAAACACATTCCATACAGAGAACATAAATCACTCACTGGTACCGCTCGATACATGAGCATCAATACCCACTTAGGCAAAGGTAATAGATTTGCTTAATTACGAGGCATTGCAATCATAAATACATTTAAAACTAAAATATTTTATTCAGGATTTACTTATTTGTATTTCTTTGCAATTTTTGCCTTTAAGTCTAAATGTTTAAGTAAGTTTGGTTTCATTTTAGAACAAAGTCGTCGCGATGATATGGAGGCTTTGGGTCATATGTTTCTCTATTTTTTACGTGGTTCTCTCCCTTGGCAAGGTCTAAAGGCGGACAATCTCAAAGAAAGATATCAGAAAATAGGCGAAACCAAAAAAAATACTCCAATCGATGTACTCTGTGAAAACCAGCCAGGTATTATTGCTATCTATATAATCTTGCGTATATCATAATACAAAATATTGAGGATTTGCTACTAAATTCTTCAGCTATTATTATTTATATGGATTATCACCTGTAGGTTTTAACAAAGTATTCAGATGGGCGTTTCAAAGAAAAGCCACAAACGATATTTTCTCCTTTATAGTTCACTGGACGCTTAAATTTACCAATTTAACCTACTTTGCAATTTTTAATGGATTTTATTTTGTTTCCTGCGCACTACAGGATAGTTTTGTGAAGCATTATTCAGGATTGAATCTGTTAACTAGAATCCTAATTTAGATGAATTTGCCACGTATTTGTCATACGCGCGGAAATTGGACTTTTTCGAAGAACCCAACTATGATTATCTCCGAAAGCTATTTAAAGATCTTTTTAAAAAACTCAACTTTCAAGACGACTCCCGTTTTGATTGGTCTTCAAAAACAATAGTAAGTGTCTTATTTATCTCCAAGTGTTTACAATTTTCACTTTAGCCTACACCACTCAGTAACTCTGACAGTCAAGCTTCTACAATGCAATCCAACAATATGCCTCATCACACTTCAAAGGTATTCCATTGCGAATCAGCGTCTTCGTGAAATTTGTGATAATTCTTTCGTTTATCTGAATTACAATTGTTCCATGCACAATCTAATATTTCATGGTTGTCTTTGTATCCAATAAGCAGAAACTTCATCGAACAATTGCTTTGTTAAAATTGTATGTCAATCAGAGATTTAATTATGTGAAGGGAAATTTAAGCTTTTAATTGTAAATGCCATTTGTCTTTCTTTCATGAATAATCCCACATACTAAATGCGATTTTTACTCTTTGTTAAACGCTGAAAATCATGCACATTCTTAATAATTCACAGATAATAATATACTATTCGTAATGATAATGTGATTATTATTGTTATTATTATTATGGAAGTTTGTTGTCCGTTTCTTTATTATATATAGTTTAAATTGTTGTCTGCTTAAGTAGTAAGTTACAGTAGTCGTTTAAAACTGCTTACATGTATTTTAGCCTGCTCCAAATGCTTGGAGTTCGCAGCGTTTATCAGAACCAGTAGTGACTTCACCCGCCCGCAGAGAAGAACCTCATTCAAATAAACGGGAGAACACTGGATATCAGTCGAGACCCATTCCAGACGTTGACTATGCAAGTCATGAGACCATGTACGTTAAGTAATTGCTGTTTTATATTAATGGTTCTACATACAATTTTACCATTGCGTTCAACAAGAAATTATTAATTTATTCACGTTTAAAACAATAAAATTTATTGCAGTTAGCAACGCCTAATAAACGAAATCTTGAACACTTTTTATACAAGTCATTTTTTTATCTTATGATTATAACTATTTTAACTGTCATTAAATTTTAGAGTTTGTTTATATACCTGTTTTTTAGGATCTGCTATTGTAATTTGCTGTTTCAAATTATTTATAAAGGGTTTTAAGGTATAAATCTTCACCAGAGTTACAACCGGGTCAACAGGTCAATTTTTTTCTGGTCACGTTTATTTAATAATAAACAAGTTAAAGGAATATATGTACACAAAAGGCCTGAGTTCAATAAAGTTAGGTTCATTCTTATGTACACCGTGAATTACACAAATGCCATGTGTGCCTTAAATTCTTTTAATGGTTTCAGAAGTTGTTGCATACATAAATTTAAAATAGAAGAATCTTTCATAGGCTGATATCTTAAGTCGTAAGAAACTTAGCTGAGAATTTGGACTTTGCTAGCATTTTTGCTTGTTAAAATATAATTTTATGATTGCTTTTATTTTATATCTTAAATTATGAAAGATGCTATAACTTTATCTAAAATAACTTTTTGTAAATATAATAAGAAGAAGTATTCGGATATCAGTAATGAAAGATGCTTTTAGCAAAACCCTGCTAATAACGCTCTAAAAACGAGTAAAATTGGTTCACTGGATCAGGTATTTTACAATTAAACCGAGTCAAATACTATCCGAGCCACACGAATCACCGTGTAGTGAATACTAATTTTTGTAACTCTGTATGTAGATAATGTATATAAAACTATTTTTATTGAATTTTATAGTCTTACCTTTTATATTTAGATGTTGCTGTTTTTTCAAAATTCGTCGTCGACGTAAAAGTAGGCGCAGCTGAGAGATTTTTTTCGCCAATTATTGTCATTGCTAAATGTTTTGAGCAGTAGTAACTTTGTCAGAGCGGATTTCAGCTCAGTTCATGCCATACTTTCTGTAACTCTCCCCGCGCAAATATTTTTTAATAATGATGCTAATTTTTAGTGCGAAATATTTATTTTATTTAATTTTGAATAAAGGTGCTTGTTTATATATAGAAAGATAGATTTTAAGTCCGCCAATTTTACCTTTGAATACTCACTTGTTGAAGTTTTGTGTTTATTTTTTAAGATAAAAACTTAGTGGTTTCCTAATACAGTTTAAATATGAATTTTTTGTTTCTTATTAAATAGTAAGCTATTTTTGTATTTTCGAGTAAAAACTTACAAATGCATGTAGAAATGTAATATTTCATTTTTAACGATCAGTTTAGCAATTTATTCATTGCAAATTGCTGAATTATAATTTTCGTTGTAATATGCACATTTCCTCATTTGATGGACACCTAATTTGAAGAGACTTCAAAGTACATGTAACTTATCAACAAAAACACTATCTTTTTGTCCCTTATTTTAGAGAAATTGTTTTTTACTGAGTTCAAAATACCTTCAATTGCTCCATCAGAAATAAATCACTCGTCCAAACGGTAGTGTTCGAAAAACGAGTGTATAAAAATTTCTATGATTAAGGCATTAATAGATAAAAAAATGTACGTAATGAAATTCTCTGGATAATATTCCAAAATCAACTTGCGAATTCTCACCAAATATGTATGTGGTGATCACGTCAGATGTGCCGATTATGATGTGATTCCATATAATTATGTCAACGATGGATTAACATAGTAGCAGCTGCAACAAGTTACTCCAGCACTATATTATGGTATTGTAGGGAGATATTTTATGGACATATATGCAAACTTGGCAACAAAATTGACTGCCATTTTGTACTTTGGTTCATTACAATACATGCGTATGATAAATCAAACAAACTTTGGCAGACAATCCACAAAGGTTGTTAACACGGTATCACAAAAATTAGTTTGATTTATTTTATATTTTTCCTAAAATTTTGTCGATATATGCGAATTTTCTTCTCAAGTGTGTTGGATATTTGGGTCGATATGGGCGATGTCAATATATGGTATTTTTTTAAGCATATTTTAACTGTAATTTGCATAAGGGCGCAAATTTCCACTATCTTAGCAACTAACAAACCGCGTGTAAATGTGTTTCTGCAGCCCAGTAAATAACCAACAACATATATTTAAATTCTCATGTGCAAATACATGTATGACGTTTACAAACTTATTAATATAAATAATGCAACTTTCTTCATATGAGCTTAGTTATCACAGGAAGTGTTTATTTCTGGGTTACATTTATAAACTACATATAAATTAATAAATATTTTTTACTTATTGTTCTTGAGTTGCACATCTTATTCTATAATTAGTCAGATAACTGATATTTTTTAGTATAATCATGTTTTTCATTTTAATATTGTATTATTTTTTTGAATTCTTGTGCTGTAATACAATTTGTTCCGTAGCGATGTTGAATAATCCGTTCTTCATTACTTTTCTATTATACTTAGGTTTACCAAATGTAGTTGTTCTTTGATTTAGATTATTAGAAAAGTTCCCTTTTCTTTTCCAAAATATCGACAATCATCTAATATTTCAAAGAGCTTCTAATGATCTTAGATGGTATTTACACATTTTTGTTACTAATTGTTTATTCCCCACTTAAATACTTTTTCTAATTTCGATTTTGATTTTTCCTTAAGTTCGTTAATAAACAAGATGAATACAAGAAATGGGATAGAACAAGTGATCGAAAGAGTATTACCATCCATTCTCTCGGTATAAACTTTCCATTTTTTTGAATTAATCTTTATGATGTTTGCCTCGTCTTCAAAATTCAATTTATTATCAATTACTGCTCCCAAATATTTCATTTTTGGTGAATGACGTTGTGACATACCTTAATACTTTCTAATGTTTCATTTCTTCTATTTTTAATTACCGTAAATATAGTTTTTTCAATGTTTAGTTTTAGCAAATTGTTATTAAAGAAGGATTGCAATTTTTCGATATTTTCTTGTAAAGTTAAAATATCATTACAATAAATGATAATATCATCTGCAAATTGTACATGATTACTATTAATGTACGTGATCCATATCATTTACATTAACAAATAGTAATTGCCCCAGTACTGATCCTTGTGGTACTCCATGGTTTAGTTCTAATGAATTTGATATTTCTTCGTTGAGTTTCACATACTGATATCTATTACTTAAATAACTATTTAATAACTCTATTAATGAATCACTGAAATTATAAATCTGCTATAATATTTTCCAATAAAATAGAATGGTTTATTGAATTAAGTGCCTTTGAAATATCTAGTAATGCTACATATATTTTTCCATTCCTATCTAATTTTGATCTCCAGTCTTCAACAGCATAAAGTAAGGCATCATTTGTAGTGGTATCTTTTTGCAATCCAAACTGATGTTTTGATATTATTTCATTTTGTTCCATATATATGTTAATTTGGGTGTATTATAATTTTGCAAATATTTAATTAATTACTATTAATACAGAAACTGGTCGGTAATTTTCTGCAAGATCTTTTCTTCCCTTCTTATATATTGGTGGAATTTTAGCAATTTTTAAGTAATCAGGATGAGTTGATTCTGCCAAAGCATTGATTAAATAAGTCACACAGAGGTCTCAATAAAATATCTAAGGCACCTTTCAACAACCAGTAAGAAATTCACAATGACCTTTCGTTTTGTTCCAATATTTTATATTTATAGATGCTGAATGGATTTTACCGACACTAAAAACAGTGAATTTACTAATGGTGACCAAAGTGGCTTTGAGATCATGTCATAGGAATGGTAGAAAACACGTTATTGATAGTAGAATCCACATTCGTAGGGGTATTAACATTTGACTTTGTTAGTCCCTGGATCGAAGTGACGAGGGTGATGTGGAAGTGCTCAGGGTTTTTTCTAATAAGGATGAAATTACAATAAGAACTAAAACTCTTGCGGAATTCAGACAATATGGTAGAGCTGCCAAAGCACTTATGTCAGTTGGTAAGGTCCCAGCTAATGTCCTAATTGTTGAGACTACGATCGGCAAGATGCGCCATTACCTTCTGATACTATCATTTTCTCTTACCGATTGGATGCTAGCTCTGGCTTAAAAGCCCTAATTTTTCCTAAGGATACAGCATCTGACCCTAGCTGATTGTTAACAGCACGCTTATTCAATGCCATTGAGTGCTCGCGTACCCGGGGAGGTAAAAATACTTTGAATTCACTTTGCAGGGAGAAGCAGATGCAATTATTCATGTTGTCAGAAATACAACGGAGGAATGTCAAATTTCTAGAAACAAAGTATACTTGCGAATGAATTTACGAATACTTTCAATTCTCCCAATTGAAGGTCAACTTGAAGCAGTCAAAGAAAATTAACCTGAGCTCCATGCACTCGCACAACAGTCGTATACTCTTCACAATAACCGGCTCTATGATGGTGAAATAATTAGTAATGTAGCTTTCGAGCAACATGGAGATTTATAATCTTAAATAGATGCTTTTTATCCGTTTTAAAATAAAAGTTTATTATTATTATTCTTACTTCTCACAGCTTCATGCTGGTATCCTTCTCAGTTCGGGGAACTCACCAATTCCCAGGGAGTCTGAGAGCTTTCCTCAGGACTCTAGCTGTTCCTAACAATGCTGCCTTCTGTGCTACTGCTCCTCCCCACTTTGGTACTCCCAACTCCTCCAAGTATCTCTTATGCTTCTTACTTACTGCTCCTAGTGCGCCAACTACTACCGGGACTACTTCAACCTTCTTTAACTTCCACAGCCTTTCTATTTCCTCTGCTAACTCTCTGTACTTGTCTATCTTCTCTTTCTCCTTGCTTTCTACATTCCTGTCCTTTGGTACTGCTATGTCTATTACTGTTCCTTATCTTTTCTCTTTGTCTACCACTACTATGTCTGGCCTCCGTGCTTCTATCACTTTGCTTGTCTGTATGTTGAAGTCAAACAGTATCTTAACCTTCTCATTTTCTATGATGCCCTGTGGCTTGTGCTCATACCATTTGTTTCCTGCTTCTAATCCATGCTGCCTGCTCAAACTCCAATGTACCATTCTTCCCACCTTGTCATGCCTGAACTTATACTCATTCTGTGCCAACTTCTCACACCCTGCTATCAGATGATCTACTGTCTCCGCCTCTTTCTTACATAGCCTACACTTATCACTTACTTCTACTCTTCTGTCTATATGCTTCTTCACCCAGTTTGTTCTTATTGCTTGCTCCTGTGCTGCCATTATTAGTGCTTCTGTTTCTCTCTTCAGTCCTGCCTTCTTTAACCACTTGTTGCTCTCTTCTCTATCACACTTTTCTGTGTTCCTCCAGTATTCTCCATGCATTGCCTTCTGCCTATACCTTGTTTGCCTCTCTGATTCCATCCTACTCTGGTATATCTTCTTTCCTTCACTCTCAGTTCTTATCTTCTTCAACTCCTTAGTGACCTCTAGTAGGGACCCCTCAGGTTGCTCTTCTACATATTCCTTTAGCCCTAGTGCTTCTGCTTCTACAGTCTCCTCCACACTTAGCAGCCCTTTACCTCCCTTATGCCTTGTCATGTACAGCCTATCTACATCTCCATTGAGGTTGAATGCTCTCTCTGCTGCTAGTATCTTCCTTGTCTCCCTGTCTAATTCCCTCAGTTCATTCTTATTCCACCTAACTATTCCTGCCGAATATCTCAACACTGGTATCGCCCACGTATTAATTGCCTTTATGCTGTTCTGCCCATTCAATGCTGACTTCTGTAGTACCTTCCTTACTCTCCTCTTGTATTCTTTCCTTAGCCTCATCTTCATTTCCTCGTGATCTGTTCTGTCTTTCTCTATCACACCTAAGTACTTGTACCCCTCTAACTTCCTCAATCTTATCCCCACTGCTTGTCCTCAAGCCCTCCCCATCCACACACTTGCCTCTGGTCATTGTCACTGCTGCACACTTTCCTAATCCAAACTCCAACCCTGAATCTCTGCTTGCCTTCTCCAATGTCTCCACTTGCTTCTGCAACATCTTCCTTGAACTAGCATACATCTTCAGGTCGTCCATGTACCACAGGTGACTTACTTCTCTACCATTCTTCTCCATCTTATACCCTATGCCTGTCTCCTTTAACTTTTCTGTGATAGGGATTAAGCTAACTACAAACAGTAGTGGTGCTAAGCTGTCTCCCTGGAATATGCCTCGCCTAAACCTCAACCTATGCCCATCTATCTCAGTCTGCCACTTTGCCATCTCCCTCTCTAGAAACTCAACCCATTTCCGTGAAACTCCATTGGCCTCTAGCGTCCTCAATACCCACCTATGTGAAATGCTGTCATATGCCTTCCTGTAATCTATCCATGCCATTGCTAAGTTCGTCTTTCTTCTTCTACAATTCTCCACCACTGCCTGGTCTATCAACAACTGGTCTTTGCATCCTCTCGTCTTTGTCCTACATCCCTTCTGCTCCTCTGGTATCAACCTATTCTGTTCTAAGTAACATGCCAGCCTACTTGAAATCACTGAAGTTAGCAATTTCCACGTTGTTGGCAGACATGTTATTGGCCTGAAGTTGTTTGCCTCACTGCCTTTCTTTGGGTCCTTTTGTATCAGATTATTATTATTATTATTATTATTATTATTATGAGCGCCGCTGAATACCAGTAAATTTCGATTCCTCTGGTATTCAGCGGCGCTGGGGATGTATTCAGCGGCGCCGTGCGATTATTAGGCCTGTATCCAATCAAATTGGCTGAAAATTTGTAGCCATCTAGCTTAGTATATTCGCCAAAAGTCACGTAAATTTCAGTGTGGTGGCGTTGTTCAAACGTGAGAAAAACGGCTTTCAAGTTTTCGAATTTTAACTATTATAGTGGCGCTGAATACAACTTTGTTTACATTCTTAGCGCCGCTGAATACAAATTCAGAACTATTATAGCGCCGCTTAATACAACATTGTACTATTATAGAGGCGCTTAATACACACATTTTTATTTTGATTATTATATTGACTGGACATCATCTCAGCATGTTAACTAATCATTTAATAAGTTTTAAAACACAAATATAACTAGTCCGTCAAAAAGTAGTGAATCAATGCCACTTTTGCACTACTTTGGGTTTTACTATAATGACATATATTTATTGTTAAAGATCCAACACAAAATAGTGCAATTAATATATTTAGAAGACTTTCTGATATATAATTAGTTTGACATCTGTCTAAAAATACTATATTTGGATGACTTTATCTCTATACATTATAGTATTCTTCTTTGTCTTTTTCTTCTCTTTGAATTTTTACAAAATTTATTTTCAAATAGGCACAATTGTATGCAATTTTTGGAAAACTTTACAATCATAGTTATTATTGCATGTTATTAATGTTATTGTTTGTTAAATTTGCTGTTTTTTCCAAAAAAATTTTAAAATGTTTGCTAATAATAATTTAGTATTCAGCAGTGCTATTTTTTTTTACAAAAAATATTTAGCAGTGCTATAATAGTTCATGTATTCAGCGCCACTATAATAGTCCAAAAAATGATATTCAGAGGCGCTATGAAAAGTCCAAAATATTCAGCGGCGCTATAATAATAATAATAATAATTATTATGTGATTAATAAGTACATATAAGATATAATCGATACTGTTCCCTACAATTTGAGGTAAAAAATATGCAATAAATGGATGCATATACACTCTCAAATGTATGTCCGTTAATTTTTTTTCAATTTTTGCAATAATTCCATAACATCATTGACATTGATATTGCATGTTGGAAGTACAATGTAGATTTGTAAAAATATTGGGTCATCACAAATATATTTCGTTTTAGAAATTCTATGTGGAATCACATTTGGAATAGTGTTTCATATCAGAGGGATACCTGATTTTAATGCAGAACAACACTAGTTTTCATACTTCTTGCAACATGATATCCATCTTTTGAAAGGAGAAATGTTTGTCTGCTGTGCCAATGCCCAAATTTACTGGATTTCATCTTGTATTTGAAATTATCCATTATGACACCAACCTGGAGAACGAGACCAAACCCGAAGCCTTTTTGAGTGCATTTCAGTCAATCGTTTGGCAGAAGCATACAAGTTGCTGAGCCATTGTGACGCAGCTATTTCAGCCAGAAATGAATATATTTCACAGTAAGATGACAATGTACTAGCTTGTGACTTTTTATCATTGCATTTTGTGATGAATCATGCTTGTCTAAGGATTACTGCAACTAGCGAAATTTTTAATGATTTATATATCTTTTCATTTAGAATATGGGAAATAGCATTGGTTAAAACGAATTTTTTGTGATGGCCTATATATGGAAAATAACTGAAACCACCAAGTGTAGAAATTTAATTCCAATTGTTACTTTAAATTTGATAAAATTCATATTTCTAATCCAAAGAACGGATATCTTAAAACTGCTAAGCTTCTTAATTATTTACAGATTGAATTCAGCACAATAAAGCAGAAAACTAGCTGATGAAAGTATGCAATGTACTGGAACCGTCTAGATGAGTCAAATGAACTCAAGAAATTAACTTGAGGCAGTTACAAATACTACAATGATGGAAAATTCATTAGGTGCTAATCATAATGAATCATGATTAGATTGATCCATCGCAATGCACTAGAAGGTGGAGTTGGAAGTAGAAAAAAGTCACCCGAATTCCATTCCCCAAGTATTTGGAAATTGCAATGATCACATGGGTTGGATTGAGGTTTTGAATCGTTTCTTGTCAGACTATAGGCCACAACATCGATTAAACAAATGGTAGTGGTGTCTTCTGTCAAACTTTCTCAACATGTCTGTTATTGCATCCTGAAGCATTCACAGGATGTGTCATGGAAATCAAACCCATATGGACTGCGAAATCTCCTTGACAATGCTTCTAGCGTATCTAAACCATGTGCTTCCTTAAGAAAGACTGCTGTGGAGTTCGTAAAATTAACCTCCAACATCTTCCAAAGTCTACAGAGCATGAAGAACATTGCAAGCAGTGCAATAAAAACATTTTAGAAATTATAAATACCTATTCCTTGTTAGATTTATTTTTCTCCTTGCATATATTTTAAATAAATTATCAATTTTTTAGCTAAAACCATGAAAAAATAAGGAATACTTTGGATGGACTGGATTTGAACCAATAAATCCATGTCAGAAGTTGACTGGTGTAATACCAATTACAGCCATCCATATATCTAATTTACATTAAAGCTATGCATTGATGAGTTAGGTGAACATTTTGTGTTTTAGAAATATATGCAAAAGTTTAACAAAGCTCATTAGCATGCAGAAATATTGAAAATTTCCCTCATGTTAACTAGAACAATGTGTTTTTATGTTTTGAAATGTGAAATTATCTTTTTTCCATGTTGTTTATACAACCNATAATTCCATCTTGTGTACACACATAACATATAGTGTGAACATTAGCAAAGCATGGTTAATCAAACTACAATAGAAATTGGAGATATAAGCATACCATCATACAACAGAGAGATATTGATTAATTTTCATGTTAGAGGCCTTAGTGATCAGATGTACCAATGCATTCATACTAATAATTAAATTTATAACACATAGCATGGCTTTCTATTGTGTCAATCATTCACCATGAAAAAGATGAAATATATGCTGTTATTAAGCACATAAAGCCCTGGAGGGTTAAATGAATTACAATGCTAGATCAGATATATTTGAGCCACCATGTAAAGAGATATAAATTTAATAATTACTAGGGGATGCAGGTGTGCATCTGATCATTATATCTAGTAACACGTCAATAATTTGCTAAAACAACAAAAACCTATTAGAATGCCAACCATTCATTGCAAAAAGGAAACTTGCGGAAAATTTTAGCAATGGAATTTTATATTTAATGAAAACAAAAACATTGTTTAATTTTTACACGGATTGTGTGATAATTTATTTGACAACATAAATCTTATTATAATTTCAATAACAAATATCATACTAATTTTGTTCAATTATGGAAATATGCTAGGATTTTATGGAAAGATATATCTAAACACAACAGCCAATGTATACTATGAACGCGAGATATACAGTGGAAATAATCTTGTAATGGTACAAATCAATATTTAGAACCTCAATTTGTTGGACACACACTACTACCCATATTGGATAAATTTCCTTGATTCTGAGATATGCTGTAAAACAAAGCACCATCATGAAAAAACAAAATCCAATGTTTAAACCTGTGTCATGATCATATATCAATGGAATAAACATAAAGTTTTGTAGCATTTGCGTAAACTCTATACATTTCTGTTTTTAATTAAATAAATCTACTGATATTATTTTTCCAAGTTGCAAAATGCAATTCATTGTTCAGTTTTTATGGAGATTGAGTCAAGGATTGTTGAATTTCTCCACTGTGGGTAAGTTATTTTTACAATTAAATAATATGATTAAGTGAAAAATGATTTCTTGTACATGTTTAACGTCAATAAAAATTTCCTGGTGAGACTTTGCAAAATGAAAACACTATATATATTATCAATGCAATGTGTAAAGAAACTAAATTACAAAATGAAAAAATGATAGCAAAAACTGTAAAAAGAATTTCCTCCTTAATAGCATTAAAACACCAACTCCTTCACAAGTGGTAACAAGTAATTTGATGTTGGGAAAGAATACGCATTGACATTATCATGATAAATTCATCTTTCCATTGATTAAAGTTTCAGATGCTTTTTTAACAGTAATTTGTTCTTGGTCAAACACTATAATTCAAATCTCTCAGCAAAGAAATGAATTGCAAGAAAAATAAATTAAGAAAATAATTAACTTGAAAGCATAAATTTACCAAAAAATGTCCAATAAATATTTAGTGAAATAGAATTAATTTTTAAAATAGTGCTGATGTTTACAAAATTTCTTTGTTCTTTGTTCAATTTTACTTGACATGTCATAGTAATTGTGGTTTCAGTTTTTAATGATGAACGCATAATTTAAGGCATTTTTCACCCCAATTAAAGATGTTTTAACTTTAAAAGATTTTGTTTATCAAATAATCATCTTGACATGCAGGAGATTGAAGGCGTTAATAGTTTTCATTGTAGAGAATTCGAGTGGATTTTTCATTATAAATCTTAAATGATCAAATTAACTAAACTTTGTTTGCCAATTTACAAACATTTGAACATTTAAAATGGGGATGTATCATGGAATAACGAATGTGTCATCACATTTATGCATTAAAGTTACAAAGCAGAAAACTGTAGTTATGTTTGTAGCTATGTAAAGTCAATGAAATAAGGTGAACACGTGAAAAACATGCAGTTGGTTGTTTTATCAATCATGATGCCTTGTTTGAAATCTGGCATGTTTTTCGAGTTGTGTGAAATGTTTACAACAGCATTTACTATATTAAAGAACTATTCATTTGTTAGATGATGAAATATACATTATTGCAGTATGTCAATCAATGGAAAATTTTGACTGTCTCCATCATCATATCCAAATGCATTCAATTGGTACAAACCCAATTTCATAACATTGGCTTTACAGAAGGAAACCTTACAAACAAATAAATTATTACTTTTATTGAATCTCTTAATTTGTTGTGTAGAAATGAACAGTGTTTTGGGCGCACAAGTAATTTTGGATGGGTGAACTAATGTATTACTATTAAGGATACATCAGCTTACTTAAATGATGTTTGTATTTCAAAATTCTTAGCGACTTTTCTTCTAATTACCAACTGTTTGGATTTTTGCATCTGAATAATACTCTATTAACTAGCTTTGTTTACCTATTTACAAAGATTTTATGTGTTTAGAGTGGTTAATTCAATATGGAAACACTGGTAACTTTGGAAGAATAAATTAATGCATTACTATTATTGATACATCAGCTTACAATGTACTGAATAATCTGGATAACAAGTTTATGTGTTGTGATTTCCCATGTCAGCTATAAAAAATAAATGGTGATACTTCTGTGCAATTTCCCTAGATGCAGTGAAGTTCTGCATAACAACTTGGTCTGCATGAAAAACAGCTCATATACAATACATTTTGTTTCACATGTAATTCCTAAGCATGGCAAATATTTAATCCATTTTTTTATTTGGATATTGGTGAAAATGAACTTGCCTTTGTCCTGTATATCAGACATTTCAATTTTTATTGATTTATCAATGGTATATTTCATATGTTTTGGTGTATATTTCTATCTTGTTTTAAAATGTGTGTCTATTTCAAGGACTATAGTGTTTAAGTCTAGCAAAATGTTTCTCCACTTTGTGTTTGGATATCAACACATTGAAATGAGTTTTGCTTCTATCAATTACATTCCTTGTTGCATGATTCAACATTGTTACAAGAAACATGGTTTAAGAACTTCATCAATCAGTGTTGTTGTGTAATGTATGCTTTTACAATTTATACACAATTGCTAAAGAAATTTTTGTTTTCCACCTCTTGCATATTGTTTTGATCAATATTAATGCGGTTTGAAACATGCTCTAATGCAAATAACACATCATTTTTCATTTGAAATATTTGGGTTTTCAATCTATGAATTGGTTTCCTTAAAACATTGTGTTGCATGTTTAAACATTGTTACAACAAACATGCCCTAAGTGAAATTTGTCATAAAAATATCAGTTTGCCTAAATTCTAAAAATAAAAAATTCTTGCTTTGTCTAAAAAATTAATTTGCTCAATTTAGTTTTGTCAAAAATATTTCGTCAATAGATGGCATCCAAAGAAATCACTTCATTTCCACATGGCAAATAGCCACAGGTGTTACGAGATTTTCAGGGTGTTTCAATTAGACAGGATTGCCTTGGTCTCTTGCTACTGATGTATTAGGTTTATATTCTGGATATTTCTAAACTGAAGCAAAAGTAAAAGAAATATGCTAAAAAGTTAAATTTTATTATTTTCTTTTAGGGTCAGTTACAAATGGGTTAAATAACTGAATTATATTAAACCATTAAAAAATGTCTTTTGTATTTTATCTTTAGAATATATTTAATGATTTATTGCTTTAAATGCAATTTAATATGTCACAAATCAGTGTAGCAACAGGCAGAAAAAATCTATTGTAACAAATGAGTTATCTAACTCTACTTAGAAATTTTGGTGGCTCCAGGTCAGGTGATAGGATCAAATTCAAAGATTGAGTATTTTGGATTGATTTAAGAATCATTCAAAACTTAAAAAGTCATTGGTGTGAGAATTGAAACCAATTGTAAATTTTACTAATAAGTGCTTTTTTGCATTCAAGTTAGGAATTTAGTTAGCCTCATTATAATGACTTTGAGTCAAAAACATTGCAAAAATAATTTGTACTTGAGTCATATTTTGCTTGCAAAAATTTTTTCTTTTTACAGCTATATATTTGAAATGTCACACTCTAGTGATCATATAAACAGGTTTTCAAAGAAAAAATTTATAAAGCTAAGCTATAATGTAATCTCTTACAATTCTACAAACAGCAGTGATATCTGAAATAGAAATTTTTGTGCATTGAATATTATGAATTACATTAACCCTATCCTCACAACCTTTTTTATGTACATTGTTTTCACAAGAGGAATAAAGATACTCCCAGGTATATTTTTGATATAGTAGTAATATTATCATAAAGTTTGGCACAAAGATACTATTGGATAACAAGTTTGAAAAAATTCCAAAACAACTTTTTTATCTGGAAATTTTGTTGACGTCAACATTTTTTCAAAAAAATTGGCAAAAATGCTAAGAAATAGCTTATGTTTAAATAGTTATTATTTTTGGGCAACTTTTAATCTTTTTCTATTCAAAACTGAAATTATAAGTAATAACTTAAAGCATATTAGTTTGTAGTTATTAATGGTGATGTCAGTGCAGTTTTTATATTTCTATATTAAAATATATCTCAATCACTGTTGACAAAATAGGTCATAATTCCTAGACAAAAATTGCTTTCACCTTAAAATTTTCACAGGAGGTGAATAACTAAATTTAATGCATTGAAAAGTTCAGCCAAATTTAATCCAAAAATGCTATTAACAAAAATTTACCCTCTTTTACACAGAATAAGGTTAAAGAATCTCGAATCTTATGTTATCTACATATATGGCCCTGCCAGTGCTTTGAACTTAAATTATAGTAGCATTTAAAATTTCAAACAGAGTTCCAGTTCATATTTTTAGGATTAAAGGAAAATGTTTGAAACTTGACTTTGGTTTCCAAGACTAAATAATTCAAATTACATTCTAAAATGTATGCAATATACTAATTCTATGAACTTACAACATAAAAAATCTAGAGATGTGCAGGAATCCGGTATCCAGATCCAGTTCCTGATAAAATAGGCAATTACACAACTAGATTCAGATATCCAGTATCTGATAAAATTACCTTGTTTATCAGATTTTACCAGATAACATATTCTGAGACAAAACTTAAAAATGGAATTTTGGGGAAAAGCTATATTTTTTACATAATATGGAAGTTTTCATGCAACAAAATAAGTTTTTCTCACATATCAGGACGTAAACTATTATATTTAATATTTATTCATTTTTATTTGCAGAGATCAATAATAATTGAGAAATGAAGTTGATCTTCATTAATAATTAAGGAAAAAAGTCATAATTTTTTCTGTTTGTCTATTTTGCAACCCTGCTTTAAAATGGATGGTTTTCAGATCTGAGATCAGTTAAAAAGGAAGTTATAAAATTTTTGGAAAATACAGGAATATTTGTTGTTGAAATGTCATAAAAGTCATAGTTTGGCATAGTTTCATTATATTAAGAAATAAACTTAAAAAGTAATGCTGGATTGTGACTACTTTAAAACATCTGACCTAAAATATATGTAAGTAGTAAGGTAATGAACAGACCCCATTACATTGGGACACCCTGAAGCTTTGTAACACCTATGATTATTTGCCACGTGAATGTGCAAGAATTTTATTGGATGGCATCTAGTGACAAAATATTAATGACAACTAAATTGAGCAAATTAATTTCTTGAAAATTTCTTTGAACCAATGTGATGATTTTTTATTTCTAAGATTTAGGCAAACTGATATTTTTGATGGCAAGTTTCACTTAAGACTTGTTTATTGCAGCAATGTCTTAAACATGTAACACCATGTTTTAAGGAAAATAATTGATAGATGCAAGACTCATTTGCATTTTCTGCTAATATCCAAATACAAAGAGGAAAAATATTTTGCTAAGCATAAACACTATATATGTATGAAATATAGACTTACATTTTCAAAAACAAAATATTTGCCATACTTAACATTACAAGCATAATGAAATATAGACTTATATGATAAAGGCAATTATGTCTTTTTTTTCAAATACATTGCTTAATTTCATTTTAAAAAATTACAAATGTTTTTAATGATTAATATCTGCTATCATTGTAATTTATTTGTTTTTGCCAATGTTTCCTATCTTTAAAACATTCCATGCATTTAATTCATTTTTGCTCATACAAAATGGGAAAATATTCACCATACTTAAAAACATTACAGGCATATGAAATATAGTCTTAAGTGACAAATGCAATGTCAATTTCTAAATAAATTGTACATGAGATGCTATTAGAAGGATTTATACATATACATCCTGTTTTATTAATACACTTTTATGATATTAGTTTTATGCAATGGTATTTTCTCTGCATTTCTTTTTGGTTTATAAAGATTTTTGGGGGATGTACATGTTTGCTGACTGTTACATCTTTTGTTGACTTTGCATGTTTTCCAGTTTATTTGGTTATGACTCTTGTCTTGTTCTTTTGGAATCTCTCAGCAAAAAAAGCATTTGCCATATTTGTTGACAATTGATTGACAGGTGCTAATTGATAAGTCATAACCTGTGGTTAATTCATGAATAATATGGGCATGGTTATAGAATGCAGTTTTTTCACACATCACATAATCAAACTATGAATAATTTTAGAATTTACATGTGTGTGTGTTAGAGAATTTTTTATATATGTTAACAATATTAATTAATAATGCATACTGACATTATATCTCATTTTTAATAGGGATCACATTGTTTCCAATCAAGTCTATGATGTATCATAATATTTGGAGAAATATTTTAGTCATGTATATGCATAGTTTACATAAGTGTATGGTAAAGGTCTTAACAATTAGCATATTTGCAAAAATTTCCCTAAGTATTGTAAACATGGAGGCATATTTGATTCAAGAAAAAATACAAGTAACATTAAAAGACATAATTTTATAATTATTTACTTTTGAAACTGATAAAAATGTGTGTGAACAGTGTATTAGGGAATAAAACACAATACAAATTTGATTTATAAGTTCAATAGTTAAGTGCTGGATACACTCTCATCTTTTGTTCTTTCACCCTTCAATATATCAGTGATGGTACATTATTTTGATTGGTTTAGACATTGAAACATTGAAGCTCAATAATAAATCTACGTTAATTTTAAATTTATTCATTCTTTGGGTATCAAGAATGTTGAGAAAAGCTGTGTGTACCAAACACATTCAAAAGCTATGAAAGTTGTTTAAAGCCAGAGCATGTGGGCATTTACCAAAGCCAAGAGGAAAAGACAATAAAGGACGTCCATCTGACATGCATTGTTTGGTAAAGATAGATGAGAATTAATTATGTCCTGTAATAGTCAGTGCCCTAAATACAGTTTCTGAAGAACCTTGTCTACAATATATTTCTATTTATGAACTCTAAATTGGTGTATGGTTTACAATTTGTAATGTGTATCAGACAAAATATGGTCTGCTGAAAAAATATTTTGCAAAACACAAATTATTTTTTCCTTCCTAAACACTATGCACAATGAGCTGGAACAAAATTCAAAATGTTAATTGAACTTAGTTTCTTCAATGTCAGAATAAACCTCTGAAATATTTCAGTTATAAGCCAAGTATTGTGCTGGAATTTAGTGTGTAATTTTATTTTAGAAGGTGTAAATACATATTCCTTCCTTCTCAGATTTCTTTTTCTCTTTGCATACATGTATATTTTACTTAAAATTATTGATTTTTAGCTAACTTCAACTTTAGAAATATATGTATATTTTCAGCAAAGCTCATTAGCACATAGAAATATTGAAAATTCAATCATTTTAACAACATGTTTTTAATGCACTAGTCAGTCTTTGTATAGAGTTTAATTGTGAAAGTTGGTTTCTTTACTGGGTAAGTTGATTTTATATTTTGAAATGTGAAATTCTCTTTTTTTGTAAAAATTATAGAGCTAATGAAATTTAGAAATTATTTAATGTCTTGTTCTATGCATTGAAATCTTCTAAAACATATGTATATATATTTTTTATAGTAATAACAAGTTTTCAAACACATTCTCCATGTGGAGGAAATGGGATTCAAAAATCATTTATGCTTTCAATTAATGCTAATGTGTCTTAGAGGGTACAATGGCTTTAAACCATATTTGTTGTAGCATTTGATATTGTCTATAATAACACTGCCTTCATGTAGAAGAATAAGAATTGAAAACCAATTATGTTTTCAATTAATGCTAATGTACTTTAGAGACTTCAAAACTTTATAACACATAGCAGGGCTTTCTATTGTGTTGATAATTTGTCATTCATTGTGAAAATGAAATATATGTTACTACTAAACACATGAAGCTTTGAATGGTTAAATCAATTACCATTCTAGATATGATATATTTGAACCATCACATGAAGAGATGCAAATTTAATAATTACAATGAAATGTGGGTGTACATCTGATCATTATACCCAGTAACACACTAATAATTTGCTAATAAATCAAAAACTTGTTTGGAAAGTTCACAGTAAATTTTAGACATGGAATTAAATATTTAATGAATAAATATTCAAAAATCATTATCATCACAACCAATTGCTGCAAAAAAATGAATTCTACATAAATATTAATTTTATAAATTCAAACAGTCAGCAAACATGTACTTCCCCAACAATCTGCATAAACTACAAAGAAATGCAGAGAAAAGACCATTGTGGAAAACTAATATCATAATAGTGTATTAATGAAAGCAGGATGTATATGTATAAATCCTACTAATAATGTTGCATGTATAATTTATTCAGAAAACAAATTTGCCTTTATCATGTAAGTCTATATTTCATACACCTGTAATGTTTTTAAGTATGGTGAATATTTTCCCATTTTGTATTAGTGAAAAATGAATTAAATGCATGGAATGCTTTATGGATAGGAAACATTGGTGAAAATGAATTAATTAAAATGATTGCAGATATTAATCATTAGAAACATGTGGAATTTTTTACAATTAAAAATAACAATGTATTTATAAAAATGAAAGACACAATTGCCTTTATCATGTAGGTCTATATTTCATATGCCTGTAATGTTTAAATATGGCAAATATTTTTTAATTTTGTATATTGGATATTAGTGAAAAATGAATTAATTGCATGGAATTTTTACAATGAAATAGCAGCGCATTTGAAAAACAAGATGTAGATCTTTGCATGTAATGATAGCCCCTGAAAAACGAAATAAATTTCAATGATTGTGAGTGCCAATCATTAGAATGTGTGGAATTTTGTACAATGAAATAGCAGGGCATTTGAAAAATGAGATGTAGCTCTTTGCATGTAATGTATAGATTTCATGAAAAATTAAATAAATTACAATGATTGCAGATTTTAATGATTATATCATTTGGAATTTTTTACAATGAAAAATAGCAACACATTTGAAAATGAGATATGTAACCTTTTGCATGTAGTGTATAGATTTCTTAAAACAAATTAAATTACAACAATTGTGTTAATCACTAGAAGAAATGTATGGAATTTTTTACAATAAAAAATAGCAATGTATTTGAAAAAACAAAAGATGCACTTGCCTTTATTATGTAAGTCTATATTTCACATGCCTGTAATATTTAAGCATGGCGAATATTTTCTAACTTGTTTTTGAAAATGTAAGTCTATATTTCATATACCTTCAGTGTTTATGTTTAGTGAAATATTTTCCAATTTGTGTTTGGATATTAGTAGAAAATGAAAATGGGTTTTGCGTCCATCAATTATTTTCCTTTAACATGTTACATGTTTAAAAAATTTTTGCAATAAACACGTCTTAAGTGAAACTTGCCATTAAAAATATCAGTTTGCCTAAATACTAGAAATCAAATATCATCACATTGGTTCAAAGATATTGTCAAAAAATTAATTTGCTCAATTAAGTTTTGTCAAAAATATATTGTCACCAGATGGCTTCCAATAGAATTCATTCACATTCACATGGCAAATAGTCATAGGTGTTATGAGAACTTCAGGGAGTCCCAATGTAACGGGGTCTGTCCATTACCTTACTACTTATATATTCATTTCATTTTAATTAATGTATTTCCTGGCCTAACCCCAGTGAAGTTTAATTGCTAACTAATTTTTTACCTGAACTTACCTACTGGTCAATGCTTTTCTTGGACTGGCCATATATGCTAGCAGCTGAAAAAATATGTTATTATTTCATGGAATTTGCAAGGCACATGTGTTGAAGAAACTCTGCCATTTGTATTCAGGCAAAATATATTAGGGTTGACAATCTAATACTTTCAATAAAGGCTGCTATCATAAAATATCAAAGTTGTTCAATTTTTGACAGAGTTGAAATTCCACCATATGTTGTTATTCTCCCACCAATAATCTTGGAAATGATACTTGTGAAATAATCGCCTATGTCAATTCCTGATTAGAAAATATCGGTTTCACTGCTGTAATAGAGGAAAGGGGATGGACTTTTAATTGGAATTGTATGCTAAGTTACGAAAATGTCAAGCAACATCAGCTGCAGTTGAGTGATGTTTCTCTATGTTGAGAAAAGTTTTAACTTATGACAGAAATATATGGCCTATATATAGACATTTATGTGCTGTTATTATAATTTAGTGAAGCAGTTGCCTTATAAAATTTACTTTTTATTATGTAAGAGTTTATGATTTATTTTATAGCTTGTTCACAGTAATAGAACATTGGTTTATATTGCTTAATTGGATCATTTTGTAAAATGGATGATCATACTTTAAGCCATATTTAACTAAATTCCGTCATATTTTGTCATCAAAATAAGGTCATGTTTTGTATTTTTTAAAGTCATATTTCTGGTTGCCCTAGTAATAGTTGAACAATATATTATCCGGTATCCGACAGTCAAAATATCTGAATTATCCGGTGTCAGTATATGCAATTCACCATCCAGATCCCATCCCTATAAAATCAGTGCTAATTTAAAATAAATATATTCTCATTCACGGTTTCTTTTGCAGAGCAGACCAAGGAATTTTTTTCGAAAATGTTTCCCAAGCAGAATATAAAGGAAGAAGTTCACACCATTGTTAATGATAATGGTAGTGTGTTCAACGACTTCCAAAATCACGTAAATCAGAGAGCATTTCTTAATGATACCAGAATACTTAGTTAAATAATAAGCAAGGTCACTGATTGTAATGAATATTGAAAAGCTTAGGGATATAATGAACAGAAGCTTAAAGATTTCACTTTTAGTTGAATTCCTCGAACCAGTCTTTCTTAGGTAATAAAGTTTAGCTCCAATCGTAAAGTTACAAAATATCACTAAGAACATGGGTATTATCCCTTGTATAAGCATGAGAATGTAAATTATTTGCTGCTGAGAACCTGGTCTTGAATGGCACGCCCCATGAATACAACTATGAAATACATGCATGCCTATCAATCCAACTGTAATGTAGTTGAATATAACAACAGCGATAGTAATTCTTAACGCAAATTTATTGCTAGAAAAATAATTTCTGTATGCCAAGGGCGAAATAACAGCAATCAAGCGATCGAGGCTAATGATTACAACTATCCAATGTGCAGCTCCAGTTGTGCTCCAGTCATTGATAACATCTAAAATGTGTAATGAACTCTAAACTCTAATAAAACTATGCATTGAAATTTACCCACATAAGTAAAATGAAGATCTGTCAAAATTGCATTTTAAAATGGGCTATTTGATTGGGTAAAATATCTGTGTGTAAAAGAGAAATATAACATTGTCCATTTTTTATCTAAAAATAATTTGAACTTTTTAGCATTAATTTTGGTTTGTGATTTATATGGTAGACATTCATAAGAAATCAACACCTTATAGAGTTTCGTAAGATAATAGAAAATTTGAATTGCAATTGAAAACAAATTATTACAGTATTATATAATTCATGCTCGTGTCATAAAAGGGCACACTATCACTGTATTTGAGTGGCAGGCTGGGCTGGGTTGGGCTCAAAAGCACTAATGCAGACAGTGTTCCACTCCAATAATAAATGAACGTCAGGCTGCAGCACCTAACCATGCAAAAAATTAACTTTGAAAAAATTTCCAGGTTTGTTTTCAGAAAGTTTTCATCAATCTAATCCACCCGGTTAATTAACATTGATTTTGATGTTTTCCCGCACATTCTATATTTCCTTTGCTACCAGCAGTCTTTCTAGTGTATTAGTTCTGTTTTGGGGAACATACTGCTATGCCAGGTATTGCCAGGGTTGATCAATTTTTGAAAAGTCATTTGAGCTGCAGATTGGACCAAATATGGCAAAAAACCTGTTTAGAAAACTGATGACAACTTATCATCTAACAGATCCGTAAAGAATTGATATTGTGCAAGTCTGGATCCTTGACATTAAACTGCGGACCTTTCTCTGATATATGTTCAAATTGTTCAAAAAATTGTTTAGTAATTGCTAGAATCAATAAAAGATAAGTGGATTTTTTGTGGGTAAGCCAATTAATTTTTCCGATGTAATATATGCATAAGGCATCAAGAACTAATGAAGATGGCTATTTTTGTCTACATTGTTATATTAATCCAATATAATTAGGAACAATAATAATAAAATACATGTTTAGAAATAATCACCTCCTTGAACTATACCCTTTAAAATATTACCGATTTGATGAAGAAAATTATATTCACTGAAGCTCAAATTAAAAAACTGAGCTCTTTGGAAGGTGTCAACGGGTCCATCAAAAAATATCGAAGCACTGTCCCATACAGCCAATGCTAAAATAGAAGTTGTTTAAAATTCAACAACAATTTACTAAAACTAGACAAGCATTTCTGTAACATCAACAATGCTATAATTCCATATGTTAGATTTGTCTAAGTCATCATAACAAAATGGAGATGTGAGAAAAGAAACAATATCGTTGAAATCACTATTTATCACATCAGGGGTGCTCAGCAATTCATTTTAAATTAATGGAATTTTCTAAGAAATCTATTAGTGGAAATGGTGAAAATAAAAAATTAATTACGGTCATTAATGGAAAATGCATTGCTATTTTCAAAGTTGATATAATAGTGGATAAATAAATCAATTTCATTGTTTTATCATATCAAATTCTTCAAATATTATTTTTGAAAGTATGAAATATGGCAAGGTATGGTTTACAATTGTATTAGTATTCCACTGTAACAGATAACAATCAATCAAAATCAAGCATAAATTTCATATTCTCTTGAATCATGCTACATACTACTGGAAAACGAGATTTTGAACAGATGGCGCTAAAAATGGTTAAGCAATACAATTCACGTAAATATACTTAAGCATTGATCCAAAAGATAGCTGATGTATTCTTAATCTAACGAACTATTAGCTGTACCAGTGATAAAAATGTAGCACTGAAAAGCGCAATTGATTAATAAATTCAACTAAATTATTTCTGTAAAGGCAAATTTACAAAATTACATAATAATTATAGTAATGGTGATTAAATGAATTTTAAAAAATAATAAATGATCATTTTGAAATTGTAATAATTGCTTTATGAATTCCAATCAATGGTACTTAATTTTCCCACCATTAAGTTTTGCCTCTGATCAAATCTAATAGATAAATATTTTTGTATAACTATAATATAATATAATATTTATAAATAATATATTCATAATTAATGAAATAAATTTCAAAATCATATGCTTCGCAGAGACAGTAACTCTTTTAAAAGAAAAATTTTCTTGTATTGATCATGAAAAGACAATAATTGAAAATTTCAGAATAAGTAATTGTATTCATGATAATTTAAGTTCATGTAGCAACAAAATAATTCTCTATTAAATATTACTAATAAGAATCACAAATCAGAGACTCTTCAGTTTATTAAAGAGTATTTCAAATTTCAGTGGATATTTGGATTGATTAATGTAGGTAGATTGAGTTAGTCTTCATAGGACTCTAAAAAAGTGTGATTGTCTATTCATACTACATTGCTATGGGCAGAAAAGTATCAACCTATTGAAAAGTTTCACTGCACTGAATCACTTGCAACCGTTATTCCTTAGTGTTTCATCATTTTGAAATATATTGTTATAATACAAATATAAATAACATTGACTAAAAATGCAAAAATGGTTTACTTTTACAATTTTCTATCCAAGCAATTGGAGTGGGCTTTCAGCATTTATTCAAATTCATTTCTCTATAACACAGATTTCATTAAAGAAACTTGGAAAATAAGTTATTTTTGTGTATTTGAGAAGTTTATCAATTCATTAAAAATATATAGCCAAAGAAAAAGAGCTTAAACTTGAAAGTAGTAATTCAAAATTCACTAAATAATTTAGTTTAGAGGTAGTCTGGAAACAATTTATATTTCATAAATAAATTAAAGCTTGAAAAAAGTTGTTTACTGCACGAGATAATTTCTTCAAAGGATAGTGGCTAAAATCAATTACAATCATCCATGTGCAAAAATACTATATATTTACAGTAACATATTGATTTTTCAAAGTTATCACCCATATTTTATATGAAACTAGAAAAATATTTCTTGATAAAATACGCGTTAGAGAAAACAAAATAAAACTTAGAAATTATGAACACATTACCAAAATTACTTGAAAATGTTAAATGACTTTTTTCAGATGAGAAAAAAATATAGTGTAAAAATCTCAAAAATAAGAATTTAAGGTGATGACATTTCGTTTAATTGTAAATTTTCGTAGGACTTTATTTTTGCAATAATTGCTAGCTTTGAAGATGAAACCTGTTATTGTTTACTCAAATTGATCAAAAATTAAAAATCTGATTGTGAAAGCGAAATGTTAGCGCTATTTCAGCTTAACTAAATTTGTACAAAATTAAATTTGAAATTATATAATTGGGAAAATCAATCTCTTTATACAGCCAATTTATGAAAATCCTAATATTAAAATGTTGTTATGAATTTTTATATAGTTAACAGGAATGACTACACGTCAGCCAAGACCGGGTATTCGACAGGCTACGGTCGTCACTTGTCAATAGCCATGCAGACCACGAGTAATATATTCGCAGGTCCAAACCAGATAATAATATCAGTTGTTGATAGACCAGGCAGTGGTGGAGAATTGTAGAAGAAGGAAGACAAACTTGGCAATGGTAGGACAAAGACGAGAGGATGCAAAGACCAGTTGTTGATAGACCAGGCAGTGGTGGAGAATTGTAGAAGAAGAAAGACGAACTTAGCAATGGCATGGATAGATTACAGGAAGGCATATGACAGCATTTCACATAGGTGGGTATTGAGGACGCTAGAGGCCAATGGAGTTTCACGGAAATGGGTTGAGTTTCTAGAGAGGGAGATGGCAAAGTGGCAGACTGAGATAGATGGGCATAGGTTGAGGTTTAGACGAGGCATATTCCAGGGAGACAGCTTAGCACCACTACTGTTTGTAGTTAGCTTAATCCCTATCACAGAAAAGTTAAAGGAGACAGGATGAGGGTATAAGATGGAGAAGAATGGTAGAGCACTGAGTCACCTGTGGTACATGGACGACCTGAAGATGTATGCTAGTTCAAGGAAGATGTTGCAGAAGCAAGTGGAGACATTGGAGAAGGCAAGCAGAGATTCAGGGTTGGAGTTTGGATTAGGAAAGTGTGCAGCAGTGACAATGACTAGAGGCAAGTGTGTGGATGGGGAGGGTTTGAGGACAAGCAGTGGGGATAAGATTGAGGAAGTCAAAGAGGGGTACAAGTACTTAGGAGTAATAGAGAAGGACAGAACAGATCACGTGGAAATGAAGATGAGGCTAAGGAAAGAGTACAAGAGGAGAGTAAGGAAGGTACTACAGAAGTCAGCATTGAATGGGCAGAACAGCATAAAGGCATTTAATACGTGGGCAATACCAGTGTTGAGATATTCAGCAGGAATAGTTAGGTGGAACAAGAATGAACTGAGGGAATTAGACAGGGAGACAAGGAAGATACTAGCAGCAGAGAGAGAGCATTCAATCTAAATGGAGATGTAGATATGCTGTACATGCCAAGGAATAAGGGAGGGAAAGGGCTGCTAAGTGTGGAGGAAACTGTAGAAGCAGAAGCACTAGGACTAAAGGAATATGTAGAAGAGCAACCTAGAGGATCCCTACTAGAGGTCACTAAGGAGTTAAAGAAGATAAGAACTGAGAGTGAAGGAAAGAAGATATACCAGAGTAGGATGGAATCAGAGAGACAAACAAGGTATAGGCAGAAGGAAATGCATGGAGAATACTGGAGGAACACAGAAAAGTGTGACAGAGAAGAGAGCAACAAGTGGTTAAAGAAGGTAGGACTGAAGGACTGAAGAGAGAAACAGAAGCACTGATAATGGCAGCACAGGAGCAAGCAATAAGAACAAACTGGGTGAAGAAGCATATAGACAGAAGAGTAGAAGTAAGTGATAAGTGTAGGCTATGTAAGAAAGAGGCGGAAACAGAAGATCATCTGATAGCAGGGTGTGAGAAGTTGGCACAGAATGAGTATAAGTTCAGGCATGACAAGGTGGGAAGAATGGTACACTGGAGTTTGAGCAGGCAGCATGGGTTAGAAGCAGGAGACAAGTGGTATGAGCACAAGCCACAGGGCGTCATAGAAAATGAGAAGGTTAAGATACTGTGGAACTTCAACATACAGACGAGCAAAGTGATAGAAGCACGGAGGCCAGACATAGTAGTGGTAGACAAAGAGAAAAGATTAGGAACAGTGATAGACATAGCAGTACCAAAGGACAGAAATGTAGAAAGCAAGGAGAAAGAGAAGATAGACAAGTACAGAGAGTTAGCAGAGGAAATAGAAAGGCTGTGGAAGTTAAAGAAAGTTGAAGTAGTCCCGGTAGTTGTAGGAGCACTAGGAGCAGTGAGTAAGAAGCATAAGAGACACTTGGAGAAGTTGGGAATACCAAAGTGGAGAGCAGCAGTAGCACAGAAGGCAGCATTGTTAGGAACAGCTAGAGTCCTGAGGAAAGCTCTCAGACTCCCTGGGAACTGGTGAGTTCCCCAGGCTGAGATAATAATAATAATAATAATAATAATAAATAATGCTTTATTTCCTGTACTGTAAAACGGAAAAGGGAAATGTCTGACAAATAAGACATACAATAGCTTAAAGAAAGTTTAGGTTGTCAATCAGGAGTGCACCGTTAAGTAATCTGGATGCCATTGGGATGAACGAATTTCGATATAATTTAATTCTGCAATGTATCAAATTGTAGGTAGATCGAGTGGCACTTATTTTAGAAATAGAACATTTTAAATCACTATTTAATGGATGTGAGCAATCATTTTCAATTCACCCTATTGTTTTCATAATTTGACTTTGATATGTTCTGTTTATAATATCATAAAGCATATACTTATCAAGACATGATATTCTAGCAACTGATAGATTTTCGGAACTGTTTTTTCTTTTATTTATTTAAAAGAGGCACCCAAACTTCCGCAGCATATAAATAATGACATAGTATATATTGTTTGAATATGTACATTTTCATTTCTTCATTAATGTATTGAATAAAGAATGCTAGTTGCTTACATTTAAAGACAATGTTATTTATTATATTGTTAACTTGCTCTTTCCATCTAAGATTTTTATCAAGTATTATCCCAAGATACTTAAGATGTGAAACATGAACGACTTCTTCATTATTAATATATTGTGGTTGTTCATTCATTAATGATAAGTTATATCGTTTGCGAATATTCATAAAACTCATTTCAAAAATTTTCAACGCATTGATATATAAGTTTTGAGTGCTGAAGTAGTTACTATATCATTAAGAGTTCGCTTATAATTTTCATAATCATTATTTAGATTTCCATTTCTTATTACATATAGTCGAGTATCATCAGAATATTTCGCAATATCTACAACCCCACTGGAACTTTCAAGTTAGTGTTGTTGATGTTATCTGTGACGTATGTGAAAATTGGACCCTTCACAGAACCTCCTTGAGGAATTCTAACACAAATCTTTACAAGATCACTTTGTTGTGAATTAGAAGCTTTGACACACTGGGTAAAATTGTTCATAAAATCAGCCATCCAATTTGCAAGCCATGCATTTGTATCTTTAATATTATTCAAAGTGTTATTTTGTAGTATAGTGTTAAAAGCTGCTGAGTAATCAAGAAATAATCCTTTTACTTTTATAACATCCATCATATCCAACGATTTTGTTACAAAATTTATAGTATATAGTAAGCAGTTTGTGCAAGATCTATTTCGTTTTTAAGCAAATTGGAGATTATCATTGTAGTCACACGTAATTTTCAAAAATTGGCATAGACCTAACTTACCAAGTACACCTGCCGGAATCGGTAATTTGACCTACACAATTATCTAAAAATAATAATCGAAGACAAGTGGTACATTTCCATCAAAAGATATCTACTAAATAGAACTGAATTTTGTTTATGCATTATTTTTACCTGTAGATTTTATCTTCATTCTAAATTCCAATAGGTGCAATTGCACTACAATCAATATTTAAAATATATATATCTGGAGTCTCCAAGATCGAATAAATTATCTATACTCAAACTTAAACATATTTTGAATTTCAGGGTAGTTGCAGTTTTGGAAATGTGTGAGTTGATTCCAGGTATTATCAAAATCCCTAAGAAGATATTATTGTTCTTATCCACTTCAGCGTAATTGCCAGCATCAGACTATGAACGGTGTGCGGTGGAAAGCTTTAGTGGTTTTCTGTATACAAAAATTTGCCTGATGTGATGTGATATTAGGCTTGTTTACTTCTTGTCCTGAAGATATTTATTATAAACTAGGGCTCTTGTGACACTGTTAATTTGAGTCTGAATCTTGAGGCCGTTCACATCCCATAATTCAAAATTTTGGAATAGTTTAAACCAAATTGCTTACGTCAAAGCTGTTTTAACTCTTCATTCATACATACACATACTGATTTAGCACATTCAATTTTGAATTTCAAATTTATTCATCTTGGTGATTGTAAAAGCATAGTTAATATAATAACTAAAAAATATCACAGATATTAAGCTATTCAAAAATAACACAATATTGTATTTAGCAAAATTCATATTAAACAGGTAATGGCTTAGTTATAAATTATATAGCAATGCGTACAACTATAACCAATTAAATACCATAGTCTGAGAATCTCGTGCTTTGAACGTACGTATATAACGTTAGTCACATCATAATCAGCTTAAGTTGGAAATTATGAAGGAGAGCATATTGAATTTAATATTTCACAGAAACAAATTATTCTCACTTTTAACTTCAGACATACTACTACTTATGAGATGATCAAAGCTATAGCAAAACTCCAATCGAATAAATCATGTGGCCCCTCAAAAATTCCTGCTTGGATTTTGAAAAAGCCGCTAAATTATTAGTAAACCACTAAACTTAATTTTTAATGAATGCATCAAAAATAGCATTTTCCCTGACAATCTGGAAAAAGCTCATGTAACACCGACTTTTAGGAAACTTGATGAAAATATTACCTCAAATTTAAGACCAATCTCGATAACATCCTAGTAAAATATTTAAGAGACATTTATCAGATCAAATTGACAAACACATGCAAAAATATAGTCTAATTTCTGATGCACAGCTTGGATTTGGACAACATTTTTCTTCTACCGATGCTCTCATCCAAGCTACTTAACACTGGAGGAATTCCTTAGATAAAAAAACTAGGTCGAAATTGTTTGCTTGGATATTTCTAAAGCCTTTAACTAAATCAATCATAAAATATTTTGTGAGAAACTTAGGCATATAGGCATGGGTAATAATAATGTACGGTTTAAAATAAATAACATATTTTCAAGTTGGCTTCCAATCAAAAATGGTATACCGCAGGGAACTATTCTGGGCCCCCTACTATTAAATATTTATATAAATGGCATAAAATATCATACTAAGACCAATCTTATCCAGTATGCTTATAATACATGTGCATTTTGTGATAACAAATCTGATGATAAGGCAATAAATCAATTTGAATTTAACTGTCAATCTTTATGCAATTAGTTTTCAATGCTAAAAAACCGAATTCTGCTTACTTAGTCCAAATAATGCTGAAAATAATCGCCTAAAAAATTTCTGATAGTAATAATTTCCAAAGTTCTCGAAATTTCATCTTATATTTAAGGGTTACATTTGATTCAAAATTTCTATTTAATGAACATGTTAAATCATTACAAAAGAAAATGGTTATTGATGTAAAAACTAAAAGCCAAGTATTAAACCAGTAAATGCAATTATACAACTTTTATATTCCTTGGTAATTAGTCCTTTTAATAATAGTAGTATTATATTTTCAAACATACGCTAGGAACTAATTAAGAAACTTGAAATTCAACATAAATGGGGCATTCATATTTGTAAAAGAAATTCTAGAGCTTTGAAAAGATGCATTTATAAATCAATCCCAAGTCCTAAACAGTTAATTCAAATAAACACTGCCACTATATTTTATACAATTGCCAATTTACTTCCACCTTATAATTTCAAAAAAATATCAGAATTTTCAAACAAGTTTAACGAAAGAACAAAAAGATTTACTTATAACCAGAGTATAAATCTAAAATTAAACAACATTCGTTTATAAATAATGCAATGAGACAATGGAATGAATTCCCTCAAGAGATCAAATGTATTAAAAACCTAAATCAATTTCGCAAACGTGTTAAGGAATTAATTCTAAAACAAAAGTACATCAGTGGAAAATTTTGCCTAGGTTACAAGTTTTATAATATTATATTGATTATACCACAACAAGACAATAATATCCTGAAAAGGAAAATTTCTTGTAAATAGCGCATGTACATGTTTCTTGTTTTTTTATTTTGTACATTTACCGACGCTATTTAGAGATTTATCAATTTTCCAAATTGTAAATAAAGCCTCTAAACTTACCTTATCTTATCATATCTAGCTACCTGCTCGTGGCCGATGTTAATACATATCTATAGCTAGCTAAGTTTCATTGCATATAGATCCTGTTGATGAATTTTGCTATACATGTGGTGAATTCACACCAAAGAGATACCGCCGCATTATTACTGACCTCCTTAGAAAACGCTATTTCTTATATTGTAAAATGGCGATTGGAGATCAAGACAAGATCTGGGCATCCCATGTTTGCTGCACAAAATGCTCAAATGGTGTTAAAAATTGGATTGCCCGTAAGAGAACATCGATTCCCTTTGCTATGAAGGGAACAGAGATGATTGCTGCGTTTCTGCTTAATAAATATTACAGGACATAGCACAAAAAGCAAGAAAACGATCACCTATCTAAATTTATTTTCAGCAATACGACCAGTAGATCATCACGAAACGTTGTTGCCACCGTTGCCTCCACAAAAAGCCCCATTCAGATGCAATTCGGAAAACGAAGGCAATTCGGAAACTGATAGCGATCGTGACGCCTTTTATCAAGGACGACCACATCTCTTGAATCAGTGCGATTGAATGATCTTCTTCGCGATTTATCATTATCAAAAGAAAAGTGCGAGCTGTTAAGATCACGCTTACAACAATAGAATTTGCTTCAAAGTGGCGTTTAACATAATACATTTTCGCAAAAGGAGTAACATTCTAAGTGGCCTATTTACTCTGTCTGGCGATCTCTGCTACTGCTTCGAAGAACTCGGCCAGTCACACGTTGTCTGCGACAGACGCCTATTTATAGATTCATCAAAGGCCAGTCTTAAAGCTGTTTTTGTTACATAACGGCAACGTATTTCCAACCGGCCCCTACCGCATTGAAAACGTCGAAATATTACTTCAATCTATTAACTACTACCAATGCAATTGATTCATGGGCGCTGATCTTAAAATCGTTGCAATGTTCATGGGTTTGCAAAAGGCTTACATCAAATACAACTGCTTTCTTTAAACCATTTGATTGAATTTTCTATCTATCAATTCTATTTATCTAACTTTGTATATGTATTTTGTGAAACACTAACCTTCACTACGTAAATTTACAACAAAAATGGAATATTCCACTAAGCCACATAAACTAACCGCTTTCCTCCATTTCACAGAATTCCATTTCAAATCTCATATTGCATTGATAAACGTATCCTATTTATGTACATTATATTGTAACGTAAGAACCATAAGTTATTAACTTCAGAAGCCGCTCCATACCCTTTGAATAGAATTATTGCAATTTGCCCATTTTACAAGGTCATGCAAACAGTGACCGTTTAAAGTATTTTCATAGTTTGATGTGTTGTTGTTGTGATATAATGCTGGATTTGTCAATGAACTAACAAAATGTGTTCATAAATCTTCTGGAAACTGTACTTAATTATGACGTTGTAGTTGTAAAATATTAGCCTTCTCAATAATGCCAACAAAAGCACTTAATTTAGTTTTTTGCGTGAAGTATATTGATAGTTGTTACGACCGTTTAGGTATGCATATGAATTAGTGCTGTCAATTTGACTGATTATATATATATATATATATATATATATATATTTATGCAATATGTATATGAAATTGCATTAAGCGTGAAATATTAAAATGAGTAAATTAAGCTGATAATCATAAACATTCTACTATTGTGAATATATGCTTATTAAATAAATTTAAATTCAATTTTTTTGTAGTTTTATGGTGCTTAATATTTGGCACGATCTCAAAACTTTTTCTTTGGCTTCATCCTTGGTAACAGATTATGTTTGTTATTGAAGATGCCTTTTTGTATATTATGCTTAAATGGGCATAAATTCGGTGAATTTGAATTGCTTCAAATCTTCTGTTTCGATTTGTTGTTTTTCGAACTATGTCATTGAATCATCTTTGAAAAATTTCATTTGATTCTAAAATTTTGAAATATTAACTACAGCGTTGCTTACAGATGTTAGTAGTTTCAAATTTGAATCAATCGAACAAATAGGGAACACAGAGGCCAATTTTTTAGACTATGTACCAACTTGTTTCATAATGTGCAATAAAATATATATTTTTTGCAACAACTAGAAAGTTAAGTTTATAGTTGTTTTCTCATTATTTAATTATTTTGCTATAACTAAAAAATTATGACTATTAATTTTCTTTTGAAATGCATATACACAATTCTTAATGAGAAAAAAATGTTATGAAAATTACCTAGGCTAAATATTGTATATTTACATTGTTAGTACGATCAACTAAAAGATAATTTGCTTGTCATCCAAATCCAAACAATATATACATAAACTAAAAATTGTTGATTGACTCGAAGCTGACTCAGTGGACGAAGAAAAAAAGGCAAGTGCTTGTTGTTAACCCTAAAGATATTAACAGTTTTAACTTGACCATTTGCAAAAGAAATATTGTGCTAATTAATTAAAAATTACCTATTAATTTGGAAATCTAGCTATTACTTTGCTTTGTAAGTGACTGGAATTGCATTGGAGCCAAGAGAATTTGCACATGAAAGTTAAAATTTATGTTCACCTATAATAAATATTTTCCAAATAGAATAATGATTCTACTTGAATAATGTGCATTTTATAAAGGATTTTATACCTTACTTCTTCTCAGATGTTAACTTAGGAACTCCTAAATTAAATACACTTATTCTGCTCTATGCATAGTTGAATCAGTCCTTTCTCATCCTAACCTTAAAGAACTTCTATATAACATTTATAAATTATTGTAAATTGTTTATAGAGCTGTAGCACATTTTAACTTATAAAATTACTTTCCCTGATTCTAGATATCAAATATCTACTCATGTAGATATGAGAAATACTCGAGTTTTAAGCGTTAACAAAACCTCTAGTAGATGCATCAATAAATAAATTAAGCAAAATATAGCCCATGAACCAAGACTAAAAAGCCTTACCAATAAATATGAACTAAGCTTCCAAGCCAAAAGTGCCCACAGCATGAAATCAGAGAATTTGAATGCCCAAATATTTTTTCAACTCAGCAACACACAATATCCTAACTAATTTGATCCAATGCTGCAAAGAAAGGGTTATTTTTATCATGTTTACATTAAAATCCATTTTGTTTATTGTCAAGTGGAAATAATAAATATAGTGCTATGTTGTGAAATAGAAACTTGTTATGCTCCAAAATACAAATGCATTCTAAGATTTTGATAACCCAGGTGCACATATAATGAAAACTGCAAGCTAGAAAGAATATCTTAATTATAGAGGTGTTCTAATTGATACCTTGTATGTAAAATGATGCAGAGTTGCAAACCTTCATGGAATATGTAGTAATAAAGCTGAGAGCATTGGCAACAATACCAATGACTGAGAATATTAGAATGAACCATCCACTGGATAAATAAACAAGTTCTGCTTTCCAGCTGTAGATGCAAGTGTCAGTTGAGTTCATTGAATTATTTTCAAATAATATTAACAAATTTAATATTTTGAGAGGCTGTAGTTGTCTAACACAATCTTGCATTTTCCATTTTAAATTCCTAGAGAATCTTCAAAAACGGGAACGTAACAAACACTAAACTTTTCAAGCCAATGATATATTAGTTGGATAACGATAAAGGATTTATTAAAATATTCATAACTTTCTGGTAATGGTAATCACAATATTTAACATCCACGAAAGTATTGATTTCTTTGTGATAAATTATGGGATATTTTTCTTTGTAATTGGATTTCTGCATCAACACTTTGCAATTTTTTTTCAGTACTTTGACAAATTTGCAACTTTCAGAATAACTTAATTGTATTCATTTACAATTTAGAGTTACTAAATTATATGAGATAATGAATTTCAATTATACAAATTTCTATATTTCATATATATTCTTTAATGATATATAATAAGTATATTGCTGTGCGTTGCAGATTATCCTAGTTTTAGCTTTCATTCAATACTAATACATAATAGGTACTTAACTACCATCATCAAAATAGGACTGCGCAATATTACAAGAATGAGTAGTTCAAGTGTCGAGAATTTATTCAGTTAATATGTCAGTTTGGATTTTACATCCAAATTTTGTTGTCTGAGAGTAGCTAATTCTTTTAGAATGTTGTCCAGATATAGCAATGAACACAGTTTCCCAAAACTAATTATCTGATAGGTATATCATCAGAAATCTCTTCAACTGATTTGAAATCGGAGCTTTTTGAAGCTACTGCATGCATGGGTAAAAACCATTTCGTTTCTACTTTAATCTAATTAGTCTTGAGATGTAAGAGAATAGGATTTTTGCTGCCCTAAACATTTTACTTGCTAAGCCCCATTTTAGCCCTACGTAATATTTTTTGGTCCGAAATCGGAACTAAGTTAAAAAATTTAACAAATTTCTATTATTAAAAAATAATAATTTACAAAATAAACAGTTTTAAAACTCTCTGAATTAGTCTACAATTCAGTGTATTGATTTCCTTTACAAATAAAAACGTAGCTATAAAATTCTTTCAACAGTTCAGAAGACAATTTGCAATAATGCAAAAAAGAAACCGAAAAACCACGACGTGATAATTCAGATTTTGATAAGAAAGATCAGATCTAGAAATTTCTAGTGGCGTACTGAATCTATTTATTTAAAATTCTTATTTGACACTCAAGATGAGTGATATTAATCTTTTCAGAAACAACATGTCATTAGTGTCTAATAATTTTTCACTTGTAATTGGTAATAATGATTTTACTAAATGTAATATATAGTATATAATGAAATATAACTTCATATTTTTCGGCATTTAATACTTTTGAAAATTCGTTATACACCCAAAGTGTTCCTTAACGTTGTTAGCCTGGTGCTAAGTTAGTATTATTGAGAAGTTTAGTGCTAGGGAGAGATTCAAACCTAACTTTAAAATTACAATTACTTTTAATAACTTCAAAGTGAAGTGTATTTGAGCATTTCTTTTCTCTGTTACATGTAGTAATTCCACTTCAAATTTATCAAAGCATAGAGTACAGAGGAGTTCTGAGACTAAGGGGCTCGCTTCTCAAAGTTATATTGCCAACCAATTTTTTATAAAGTCTAGCAATGCTACTATTCCTAATTCAAATAAAGCTGTATACCTTGGTGATAAATTCAATGATAACTTGAACTTCACAGATTTTCTCAATGATAAAATCCGCAACCTTGGTAGTTTCAACTCTAATTCCCCTAATAAGTACTCTGCTTCCAAAGAACTTTTTGATTAAATACACTCGTGCACATTTATATGTCATAATTAGTTAAGCATGTAAACTAACTGTTAGCAAATATGTAGTCAAATGGTAAAAAACAGAATCTATGTCAAATTGGGCAACTGGTAAAATTAACAAAAAAGCGCCCAGGTTTTCACATGTTTCGCAATTCTACAGTGAATTTCAAATCATGAAACCAATCAAATATCTGTCATATATTTCCATGCTGTACTTCCTTAACATTCTTCTAGGTAATAAAATATTATTTGCTAATGAAATCAATTATTTAAAATTTAATAACCGCATTAAAAAATTCACTAAAGTTAACATTATAAAAATAGCTATGCTGCAAATTCTTTTTTTTTGTGAAAGTTGCTGACATTTTCAATGAAATACCATTAAATTTACGATCTTTAGATGTTTCCAAGAAAGCACTACTTGCTTATTTTATACAAAATCAAGGAGTAATGAAGCAGTACTCCTCTAATTTTAAATTACGGTAGCTGGAAAATTAATATGGTGCTTCCGATACTTGTACTATCTTTGTAGTTTATAGATGATGAATAAATCATTTTAAAAGGCTGTAACGTTTATTAAACCCATCAACATGAAATAAGTCCATTTTTTCTCAAGTTTAACAAAAAACTATAATAAACATTTATTACACAATTTTCGCAACATCAATATTATTCAACGATTAAATAGTGTTCAAATTTTTTTTAAGTAGTTAAATTAATTTTTGAGAGAAATTCATGTCCTGCAACATGTTCACCATCATAATAAACCCAACGCAGTTTATATCTGCAGATGTAGGGGTTGCAACATGCTTCGATTCCGCAAACTTGGCGGAATCTTTACAAGATTCTACCACAATAAGCAAAGTAAATACTAGTGTGATCAAAAGGACTTTATTTAATTGGTACTTGCAAACACCATAGTCTTTGTTAAGTTTCATTGTATCTTTCTTATGTATTTGATTTTATGTTTATAGCACTATATAAAAAGAATTGATTTCCGCGTCGAGCTGTTCTATGGATAATGAAGCTTATCTGGAACAAACGAATGTAGCGGATGGTCGCATGTACTGGCTTTCTTAAACAGTTCAATGCTGAAATAAATTCTCCGATGTTTTATTGATATTGCGTTTTCGGTTGCAAATCAATTGTAACTTTGAATTCAGATTATCTTGTAAATGCAAAAAACACCGGACAGGCATAATCTGATAAACTCAAAATACTTCATTTAAGAAACTTTTTGGCACTATAGGTTTCAAAACTATGACAATGGAGTCGTCTAGAGACCTTGAGACATAAGTTGTTTCCAGATGAGATTGTCACTAAGTGCAACTCCCAAGATACGCATTGAAGAGACCGTTTCAAGTTCGTTAGGCAATAATTAACAATAGTTGCCTATTAGCATTTGTTTTGATTTCGATACGTTGAAATTAAGCTTATTTAGCTTATTTACTAGCATCCAATCACGAACCGTTCCAAATTCAATGACAATAAGGTCGTTCTTTTTTATTGGAATAATAGTTGTTAAGTCGTCTGCAAACTTAACCATGCTATTTGCAGGATAAAGAGCCTGTAAGTCGGAAATATACACCAGAAATAGCAATGGGCCTAAAATCGATCCCTGTGGAACTCCTCTTTTGATACTATATAAGTCACTTTTTACATACCCATATTTAGTGTCTATTACTTAAGTAGTTCATAATCCATTGTATAGACCCCTTTGGAGAGTTTAGTGCAATTATTTTAGTAATTAGACGATCATGTGGTATGGTGTCGATGTCGAATGATTGCAGCAAGACACATATGTATCCAATTAGTCTAGGATTTAAGTAATTTTTTCCAGCAATACCAAAAGCAGGAGTTTGGGAACATTTTCGTTGATAAGCAAATTGACAATTGTCAAAACTACAAAGAGGTTTCTTTTTGACACTATTTACTACCGTGTGCCCCAAGAATTTAGCTGGAGCAGGAATGAGTGGAATAGGTAGAAAATCCGAAAGTGTTGGATGAGAAATTTTGGGTATCGGACTGATTAAGACACGCTTCCATTGCCAAGGAATAGTCCTATTTAGAATACTCATGTTGACTATATGGCATATGGAATCAGCTAATTCAGCCGCTGCGGCCTTATAAAGCTTGCTTGGAATATTATCATATCCACTGGCCTTGTTAATTTTTATCGATTTTAGATAGTGATAAGTAACAAGTAGCGCGGTGAGTGGCATCCATGCAGTCATCAATTCCGTTGTTATCCATATCCACCCGAGTTTAATAATCAAATTCGTTTTGTGAGTTGTACGAAATTTTTTATTTAATACCGACTTTGTATCTCCATGAGGAGAAAGCACGTTTTAGGTAAACTTAGTTACTTTCCCATCACTAACAACGCTCCATATTTTGGATGAATCCTTGCATTTCTTACTCCAAGCTTTTTTAGCTATATAAATTTCTGTTTTCAATTTATCACTGTAGTGCTTGTAAGCATTAATATTTATGGCTTGCACCTTTTTTTCAATTTCTTAAAATTTTGGTGTAATCCAAGGTTGTTCTTGCTCGGTAATCTCAATTATAGTTTTAGGGATATTTTCATTGCGCTTGTCATGTTTTTATAAAATATTTCGACTTTGTCATCTATACAATTTACACGATGCATGTTCTCGAAGTCAAATTTAGACAAGATCTCACAGAAGGCATTAAGATTGCTTTCTCTTAAATCAAAAACAAGATGAGATACACTACCAGAACATAATTTAATATTTGGTGTAACGCAATAGATTTTGTGTTTGGAGTTTCCCAAGGAGTAAGAGTGGAATTCCGAAACCCGATAAAGCAAAAGGATCATCACCTTGATTACTATTTAGCCATGTCTCACTTGCAGCTACGATATCAGGCTTCTGGTAAGAACATTAAGATTCAAGCAAGTCCATCTTCATAACAATAGATTGGCTATTTAAGGATAAGATTTTCCTATATTTCTTCTCTAGTCAAGTACAATTTACCACAACTCCACCACTATATGGCTTCATGTCTCGTCTTTTTAAATTTTTTCTTTCACAACCAGACTGGATCAGTTCTCTTTCTAAGCAGCTTTTTTTCCAATTCCTGTTCACACCAGGTTAGGTCTTTTGAGACAAATATACGATATTTTGTACTTTCTTTAAGTTTTTAAGCAGATGTAACCATTTTTCTCGCCTCCCAAACTGATTTGAAAATAATAATAATCATTATAGGTCCCCTTTTTGTACCAGGTTTACCAATTCTACGTATGTTAGCAATTGATTCAGTAATATATGGAAGAAATGTAAAAACATCACTTACCTTATTTCAATCATTGCCACTATCTTCTATTACTGCATTTACTCTTACTTTGAGAGCCGCTTCATCCTCCAGTCTTCCAACTGCAGTAAAATCCTCTCAATATCCTTTAGTGTACTACCAAGCTGTACTGATTGGAATGATGATTTCATCTCTGTGTAGAGCTTTGTATTGTTCTATCTTAACTTTTTTCTTCCATGCTACGAATGACATTTTCTAGCCCAACAAGGTTGTGTTGATTTGTGGTACATTCCTCGCAGATCCAAGCCAAAAATTTTTTTTGTGTCACTGGATCTCTTCCCAAAGCATTGATGAACGTCTTGTTAAAACCAAGGCATGCATAGTGTGGACTTACGTTATTATGTAGCATGCATGTAATTTTATCTTTCTCATTACATTGTAGCTTGCATTTTAAACAAACACGACCAGTCATGTTGCTTTCAAATGGAACTAATAATATTCCATTTGGGTAATCCAGCACCATGGCCTTTGGCCAACTCAGAATCAATTCCCCTTCTTTGATCATATCCAGTTGCAGAGGAAAGGTAAAGGTTTAGGTTATCAAATATATAAAATAAAACCACTCTCAAAGACCCAAAGGAAGTAAATTTCTTAATGATGCAGCATTTACAAATTAATATATGTACATAATTGACAGGTATTACCTGTTAAATTCACTTCAATAGCTATTTATTCGTTTGTTTGTGCCCATTGATGTTCTATACATGATATATACAATATATACAAATATAGATACAAAATGTACAAACTAGAAACTAAGCTACAAAATAATAAATTTAAAAACAATTAAAAAAACACACAACTTCTAATAATTCATTAGATCAACTATACAATTTACATAATTTAAAGCCTTGATTTTTAGAAAATCAGTATTCTAAATACATTAGTCTTATGAAAGATAATTTCAACTGAGATCAAAAATCTTCCGGAGATCCTTGCAAAATCTGGTAAATTCTCTCACCAATGTATATCAGCTGAATTGCTCAAGCTAAGTTAGTTTCCCAAAAACTGCATGACGGACGTTCCACCATTAAGATCAGTGTATTTTCGGGTTACATTTACATACATATTTCTACAAAATATACCGATGTTACAGCTTCATATCTGGCGAATAAGGATGCCGGTGAGCTCTATACATGTTGTTGTCTCGAGTACTGTCGTGCATTATGATTGGGGTTAGGTTTATCCACTTGAAAATTGGTTGTAACCTATATAATATTGAAAGCAAACCGATTATCTAATAACATTTAAATTAAATTGCTTTAGTTCTTAATATATCAAAATTCTTATTTTCCATCAAAATCGTAAAAATTCTCCAATTTTATCAGTGCATGCACCAATTGATAAAACGCTTTATGTTGAATCTTTTGTAAGCAAGGTGCATAATCAAATATTCAAAATAAATGGACCAGTTTAAAAAAACTTCAAAAATTGGCATTTACATATTACTTGAATACTCACATTCTCTCTCCGCAGGCTATTATTAATGTATGGAATATCTCAGTTGATGAAATGGCATTCACTATCTCATTTGTATTATAAAAATTAATGCACGCGTTATTTTTGCAACAATGGCAAAAGGCAAATCAATTTTAATTTAATATGGATTTCTGCGCAAAGCACAAATGGAATATTCAAATTTCTTAGAAATCTAAACCTTTTGAAATTTGAACGATTACAAATATTTTGCATAGTGGTAAACAATCCAAACAAAGAAGAATTTGTTAAAAAAGCACCCCACAAATCGAGACGATTATTGAATTCGTGATGTTTCAAAAGAGCTGCAAAAGAATTAGATAATTTTTGTATATTTTGTCAAACGTTATTTACAAGAATCATTTAATTTTACAAAGGATATTGAAATGGGTTTGACATTTTTCAATAAGACCCAAAATGAAGATTGCATTTAGAAAATCACTTCAATTTAAAATTTACAATGTAGACTAATTATTGTGAAGAAAAAAATATCAACCCGTATTTCAATTATTTAGACATTCCTGGATAAGCATTAAATGAATTGGATCAATTTTTCAAGCCACGTCGGGTGACCAAGCAGGTGCAAGTATTGCAATTGCGAGTAATTTTTTTCTGAACCACTTGAGTCTGAATCCAGCCACAGTGAGGCTGCTGACTATCGTTTTGATTCTAGTTCAAAATAGTAGAAGCTCAAAATCAATAAATTTGATAACTCTTACACAAATTCTGGAAAATCTCCAATGTCTTAGAGTTGGCACTGCCGTAGGTTTACTCCCAAAACTAATAAAACAAATTAATAAATTCTACAAAATAAAGGAAAGACAAATATTGCATATCCTGTATATGCTCGATCACATCACATACATTATTAATATTTTTATTATTATTATTATTATTATTATTATTATTATTATTATTACTATTATTATTATTATTATAAATGGGCGAGGGTGCAATTTTTTATAATCGCATTGCTTCGCACCCGCTCTAAGTTGGCCCGCAACCGCATGTCTTTAGAAAAATACACCTGCATCCGCAACACACCCGCTATTTTCTAAATGTCGCCTGTCATTTCAGGTAATAAACGCCAAAAATGGTCAATACCGAATTTTGTTTGATTGAGTGAATGATGTCACATATATTATACTATATAGACTTCGTAGTATAAATAATATTATATTAGTTTAGTATTACACATGTGACAAAATAAAAATGTCTACCCGCACCGCAACCCGCGTGGCATTTGAAATTCAGTACCCGCACTGCACAAATTCCGCGGGGGTGCGGATAAAACTGAAACCCGCGCGTGTAAACCCATGTCCATCTTTGATTATTAGTATTATTATTATTTCATTTCTTGTCACAGCTTCATGCTGGTATCCATCTCAGCTCGAGGAACTCACCAGGTACCAGGGAGTCTGAGAGCTTTTCTCAGGACTCTAGATATTCATAATAATGCTGCCTTCTGTGCTACTGCTCCTCCCCACTTTGGTACTCCCAACACTTCCAAGTATCTCTTATGCTTCATACTTACTGCTCCTAGTGCTGCTACTACTACCGGGACTACTTTAACCTTCTTCCATTTCCACAGCCTTTCTATTTCCTCTGTCAACTCCCTGTACTTGTCTATCTTCTCTTTCTCTTTGCTTTCTACATTCCTGTCCTTTGGTACTGCTATGTCTATCACTGTTCCTAATCTTTTCTCTTTGTCTACTACTACTATGTCTGGCCTCCGCGCTTCTATCACCTTGCTTGTCTGTATGTTGAAGTCCCACAGTATCTTAACGTTCTCATTTTCTATGACGCCCTGTG
>CABFPE010000004.1:76427-99555 GCA_900660155.1 Hofstenia miamia | reverse complement strand
TTGTAATCTCACTTTCATTAAAATGTTTAATCTCGGATGTCTGTCCCAGGCGGCAGGTACCACTAAATCCCATATGACTAATAATGCCGCGTAAGTCTACTACATAAGGTGAAACTAAACAAAAATAATGAACAATTTTTTAAACTGAAGTGAATCGCGTAGCAATTAAATACAGTTTTCAACTGATCTCAAACAGCATAAACCAGTGCAAAGATAGCGAATTCAAAGATTAAATGCAGTTACATGACAGGTAAGAGAATAAAGAAATTAACCGACAGCCAATAAAAACAAAAGTGATATCATTAAACAAATCAATACTGTACTGTTAGGAATTCAGGTTGCAGATGCTGGAGGCGACTGACAGAGACATGAAACATATTCTATTTAGCCTGAAAGATACTAAAGGTGATATTATCATTGAGTATTACTTGAACGAGTAAGAACAGTTGCTTCTAAAGAATGGATTTACTTTTGCATCCCTATGAAGAATTTTGACAAAAATAATGATTCCAGGAAGTTATCTTGATTCAGCATTCGTTTGTAATCTTTTACAGGTCAGCTAGAACATAAATGGAAAAATCTAACAAAAACACATAGATACATCTTTTGGCGAAATAGAAAACATTTAAAAAACTTTAATTTAATATTCTAGAACAACTTTTTGTTGACAATATTTTCCATTAAAGAATATAAAAATAATTGATATTGTAATACTTGCAAATGGGAAAATATTGTGACCTATTTCATGAGATAAAATCCCAATATATTCAAAAACTGTTTGGATTTTGCTTTGAAAAAGTGGTATTCTACAACACTTGCTCTTATGCATTTAGAAACATTCAAGAGTAAAATTTGAAAAACTTCATAAATCAGCTTGCCACAAAATGTCTATAGATTTTGCATAACTAGTCAAAAAAGATTAATTTTATATTTTAAGAAAAAAATTTTTTAACCTCTCGCTGTTTAAAAATTTCCTGTATTTTAAAGCATTTTGTAGAAAATGGTTAGATCATTTATGCAGTATTAAAGATTCAATTAAGATTTAAAATGGCGAGAAAATTTGGGGTAATTTATTATTTCATAGTTCGAAGTTAACATTAAACTCATATGTTCTTGAATACAATTTCTACCAATTCTTTTTTTACAAGGGATCGGCAGTTTCATAAATCTTTCCGATACAAGAAATACAAGAAAATGCGTTTACTACAGGCTACTACATGTATTTCTGCAAGCGAGTCAGTTTCGACTCGATGTACTGCTGCGTCCTAGACTATAGACAAAAACTTTCTATAATTATAAATTACAACGAATTCAATTAGGGAAAACTTTTAAAAATAGCAGATTTTATGCAATTGTAGCTCCTCGAAACTCTATAATAATGGGGTGTTCCAATGAAATTTTATAACCTTCTGCGTAAGTTAAAGTTATAAATAAATTTGTGTTTAAAAATGAAAATAATTAAAAGTAATTTGGCCTAGGATCTAGGAATTACTCTTTAAACTTACTATGCCATCAAGTTTCTATACATTATCATGGTCTCTATGAACAATATTGGGCATTCTGGTTTACTAAGGGGTAGGAGAAACTATCATCAACTATAAAAGTGTAGCTTGTTTTCACCATTAGTAAGGTTTCAAGCCAGAATTAAAAAATTACTTTCTCAGCAAATTTTACGTGTGCAGTTGCATTATTGACAAATGTTCACCTTATCCAGAAATAAGGACAACCTTTAGCTTTTCAACATTTTTGAGTTAAAATGGATAACTCTATGGTAGGAACTGTCAGACTTCTCTCAAATTGTGTAACTTTATTATTAATTCGAAGAAAATTGGTTTGGGAGCAGCATTAAGTTAATCGGTGTTTTCCCACTATTGATAATGAAATAAAACATTCCCCTTTGCGTATGTCACCACTGAACGGTGTGTATATGATATTTACAATCATTGTATGGCATGTCGAAAGTTAATAGTTTACAGAGCTTTCTTCACCAAGCTTGAAATACAACCACACTCTCACTAGCGTAGGCTGTTTTAAACTGGGCCTAAAACTTCACAAAATAAATGTAAGTTTACTAATTTATAGAAAACAACTAAAAATATAAAATTAATAATTACTTAATAGCATGATCAGACATTAAATGTACATATGTGTCAATTGAAATGAACTTAATGACGATGAAATGTATACTAAAATGCTTACTGCTATCATTAGTGACCGCAGAGATATAAACAACAGTCTTTGCCGGAAATCACAGAAATCGGAATAACCTTGATGTAAATGTGTTACTGATGAGGCACAAAGTCCTTGTTCGCCCTATCCGACGTAATGCAATTAGATTGGTTCCAATCCGTCTTTTCAATTTTTATTTAACTGTATTATGATAGACGCTATATTAACGAAACTCCGGAATAAGATTGAATTTTGGCAAACATGCGATTTCCAAAACAAATTTATTATTTACCGAGAATTTACGCACAGATATCTTTATAATGCTTCTTGATAGGCATTCTGCAAAGAAACGAAAATGAGTGTTATAGAGCATTTTTGTATAATAATTTTTTGGAAGGATTACTAAGTACTCAGGAGAGCCGGAAGAATTGTTAGTGGGTAGGGGCAGTCTTTATAGAAGGGTAAATTTTTTTCTAACGTAACGGTCGAAGGAGGAGGGGAGCAATTATATAGCTTGAAAATTTACAAAAAGATAATTATTGCTCGATATAATAATTGTATGTAATGGTGTATAATTATATCCCAACAGCTTCAGATATTAGCCATATATCGGAAAAACGAATGAAGTATGTAACCAAACCGCAAAAACTTCAAAGACTTCATGTTATTCAATGCTAATCAAAATTATTAAAGAAATAACTGCAATACGATTTTTTCCACTCAATAATTAAATAATCATACAATAAAATATGTAATGTAAGAAATAACATATCCCGAGAACTAAGACACCCGTGAAATTTCCACATTTTGTTTATTATCTCAACATTATGCTACAACCAGGTAATGAAATTCTAAAGTGCGGCTTCCTAGTAACTTTTAAAAGATTTCATTTTTTATTATATATTTGAAAAAACCGAAAGCTGCCAAAAATTACGTTGGACAGCAGTATAAATGCAATCATTCAATTGGTAACTTCCTCAATACCTTTGTTCAGATTTGTAATAAAATAATATATAAAAAGAATAAGAAAATAATTGTATAATGTATAAATTATTGGGAAGGGAGGGCAATGTTCGTTTTCTCAATTTTATCTGTAAAATTAAGTGCGCACTGCATACATCAATGTTCATTGACATTTAGGACATTAGGCTTTAGAAAATAAAATATATTGCCAAACAATGAATGTTTTCAACTTTCCTGCAAACCGTTTGAAAAAGTATGGGTGGGGTGGGTATGGTAAAACAATAATTCTGTGTTACAAAAAGAATTCGAGACGAATTTTTTGCAAAAAGTGCACTATGTAATGGTGGACTAGTCCCTAAATACGATGATGTTTAATTGTTATATTACATGAGCTAGGATGGGCAATTTAGATTCTTTTAAATGGTATTGTACAGCCGTGTTTCAAATAAATTTAAAATTACTTTTGCTAAACAGGAACATATGACAGAGTGCTGCACAGCATCGTACAATTTTTAAATAATAACAACGACTGCGCGTTAATTAACTAACAAAATACCCTAGACATTAATAAAATCAGAGCACGAATTTATAGCGAAATATTTTACAAGTTCCCATAAAACAATCATTACGATGACGACAGAATATTTGAAAAGAAAGACAAGTTCCTCGAATTTGAAAGTCCCACAGAAGAATATGACACAAGACTAAAGATGATTTTTTAAAAAATCAGATTGAAAAAGTCTGTAATACTAAATTCATTAACAAAACACAGATGTGAAAAAGACAATGATATGCAAAAAGAAAACACCTAAAGTAATAAAAAAATACTTTGATGTGGTCATTTCAAATATTTACGGTAAAAATTGATATTGAATAAAATTCAATCACAGTAAACGGTTTACTGCTTTTCTGTAGCCTCCCAGGCAATCGAGCAGTTTGTTACAGTAACTCATCGGCTGCCTTCGTATTTGTATATTGTATTAACAATTGTTTATAGACATATTTAGATAAAGAATGAAGTAACTGGGTTAATGGAACTTACCAATTGAATGGCTATGAGTAACACAGTTTTCAATGTGAACTTTCTGTCGCAGAGATCAAACAGGTCTTCAAGACTGGGCCCCAGGAGCTCCAACACCATGGCGTTATATTTACCACAAGGTCCAAAATAGTAAACTGAAGGTACATCATCTAAACAAAATGTGATTAGGTTCCTTGAAGTCAATTCGACAAATTTAGGGCAGCGACTTAGAAAACACTATAATTATTCTCAAAATCTTGATAGCTTTCAATGCATATATACATAGTTGGATTAATGTGCATTAAAATTGCATTTATAACCTGAAAATTACAAAATTGCAACTAATTTTACAATTTTTCAATTAACTGTGGATTTGATGACGTAATTCTTCTAAAAAACTTTTCAACTATTCTTGAAGTTTAATGTATTATTGACTTTCTAGACAGCCAATTTTGAACACCTCACATTGATATGAATTCTGCGAAGAGTTATTCCTTGCTGAAAAGTGGTTTGGTTACCCTATTTCAACGAAAAAATTTACCGAATTCAAATGCAGGATTTGTTGAAAAGAACTAGTTATATCAAATAAAATTTGATATTTTATTAGTGAAGTGGGCTTCTACAAGACCCAAATGCATAGCGTCGTCAATCTCTCATTTGTATCCACATTACACTAGATGGTTGAAATTTTGTAGACCTCACATTGATATGAATTCTGCGAAGAGTTATTCCTTGCTGAAAAGTGGTTTGGTTACCCTATTTCAACGAAAAAATTTACCGAATTCAAATGCAGGATTTGTTGAAAAGAACTAGTTATATCAAATAAAATTTGATATTTTATTAGTGAAGTGGGCTTCTACAAGACCCAAATGCATAGCGTCGTCAATCTCTCATTTGTATCCACATTACACTAGATGGTTGAAATTTTGTAGACCTCACATTGATATGAATTCTGCGAAGAGTTATTCCTTGCTGAAAAGTGGTTTGGTTACCCTATTTCAACGAAAAAATTTACCGAATTCAAATGCAGGATTTGTTGAAAAGAACTAGTTATATCAAATAAAATTTGATATTTTATTAGTGAAGTGGGCTTCTACAAGACCCAAATGCATAGCGTCGTCAATCTCTCATTTGTATCCACATTACACTAGATGGTTGAAATTTTGTAGACCTCACATTGATATGAATTCTGCGAAGAGTTATTCCTTGCTGAAAAGTGGTTTGGTTACCCTATTTCAACGAAAAAATTTACCGAATTCAAATGCAGGATTTGTTGAAAAGAACTAGTTATATCAAATAAAATTTGATATTTTATTAGTGAAGTGGGCTTCTACAAGACCCAAATGCATAGCGTCGTCAATCTCTCATTTGTATCCACATTACACTAGATGGTTGAAATTTTGTAGACCTCTAAAGGGTAAGACCTTTTAAGATAGCATTAGGTCTAATTTAACGAAACATTTCATAACGACCTGCATTGTGCTGTTAAAAAAATTACCTAACCTGTTTGTATCCGATTTATATTGATCAATTGTCTAGATAACATAAATCATAAGATACGATGTACATATTACATGAATAAAACAACGATATTAACTGATAAATAAACGAACGATATCGGTTACAAAAACGTTAAACTTGTGCAAAACACTCAAGTTTAGAAAACTATTTTCAGGTTATGGAGAGCATGGTAACACACCAATTTGTAAGTTATCCGCCAAACTGTTCAGTAATCACAAATTATGCTAAAATTGTCTGAATTTTTTACAGTCTTTCGATTTCTTTCCGTGACTGCTGATATAGAACTTGTGGACATGGCAACATTTTCCTGAAATGATTTTCAAGTTGTTTTTGAGATCAGGATCTTTACTAAACTGTTTAGCCGAAAAATCTTTGAAACACCGTATATTTTAATCATGTCAACCTTGATTAAATATGCAAACATAATTAAGTAATTCTAAGAGAAAATCGAAATATAACGAAATACAATCTATGTACGGATTGCGAAATCAAGTTTTATGAACTTATCAAATGACCAAAACCATGGAAGCATGTTTCACAGTTTTCATAAATCTATTTCTTACGCATGTCAAAAGATAAGCAATTACATATAATTTTTCATAAATTATGTACTTCCCATTAGTAGAAGTTTTGTGTTTTATAAAAGTATATAAAACTCTGTAAAATTAAATTTGAAAAATTCCCCCCAAGTTAAATTCCTATGTTCATTATGTAATTCAAAGCGATACTATTACAGAATTTCAGCCAAAATAAAATCAGGGTAATGCAAACTAATCTACTATAAACAATTAAAAAAGCAGATATTCAGAAGTAAAAAAACTAAAATGTAGATGCTTCTCAACAATATTAACTACTATACTTTTCCCGTATGTAGCTAATGTTTTAACATTTTTCAAAGTCCACCATGTTAGCTTTTGAAGTGCTGAGAGTACTGTAATAGTAGTTTTGTAAATTTACTCATTAGATGAAACTGCTGTCAATTGTTAAGTCTTCTTGATATATACTGCATGTTATAATTTATGAATCTGAATGTTCTTTGATATAATCGACTGGGGTTACTTCCCAATGATTTTTTTCATTTCAACAAATGGCCTTTGTTAGTTTATGCAGTGTGCATCTAAAATTAAGCATATCCTGAATTAACAGATTTTTGTATTGTGTGAGTTGCACTTTATTAAATGGAGACATAGATTAAGCTCACACTATGATTTCAGGAAAATCAAAATTGTTTTAAGGTGACTTGATTTGAAATTCATTTATGATACTAAAATATTCAAAGCTAGTACTTCTGTGAAATCATATTGAACTGCTCGCTCTGGATAACTACATAAAGCTTTGATATTAGTTTGATTTCACGATTCTAAGATCAAGCGGCATTGGAGTATGATGCAGATCATTGTATGAATCCAATTAACAAAGTAGAGAGAAACGTTAAGTGTCAAATAGTCTTACTAGTATGGTCAAAAAAATGTGGACACTTCTAAAATTCTAAATGATTCAACTGTAAAATATAAAGGTGCATTTATAATGAAGAGCTGTCAAATGATTGAAACAATATACAAATACTTATTTACATCATTTTGAAAACACTGCTTTTTTAAAAGAAGTTTAATGATTTTGAAATATTTCAGCATGTTTATTTGATGTTTCATGTTGACTTCAAAAAGTATCATAAAGTATTAATAAATAAATTTTATAACAACGAAATTAACTATTTTATATATATTTGAAAACTATATAGTGACAATTTTGCGGGTTTCTGCCAACTATTTTTTTCGGTCCATAGCGATCATTGATATATAATATATGCAGAAGTGAATATATATATATATATAACGAGCGCTGAGTACGCTTTTTGAAAAATATGCGGGCTCTGAAGAATATTGTAATATATGCAGGTTTCTAGTACACTTGTAAAATCACATGCCCAATAAAATAGATTTTTCAATTGTATAAGTATAACCTGCTTCAAAATACATAAAATTCAAAATGTTTGGCATGTTATCACTATAAACACTTAAAATTCCGTTAACATTCTGAGAAAAATATACCACATCATTAGGGTTCGGAATGCGGAAAACTTAGTGATTCTTGGGGTTTTCTTTCTGTGGTTAACAAACTGGCGTATGTATTGAATAGAAATAGTGGGTGGTAATTTTTTGTTCTGAAATAGTCAGTAAAAACACATTGAGAACTTGATGTGCTTTTGTTTTTGTGGCGATCGCAGATGATTTCGCGTTTGCTATGACACTTAGAATCACACAGTAAGCAGTATGTTTCAATTCTTGACTTGCCCGATAACCCACATAAGACCCAGGATCCATCGCAATACCTGGGATGGCTACGCCCCTAGTCTAAATACAAGAGCTGTTCATAAAATTCAGTATATATATATATATATATATATATATATATCCCGTTTTTTGCTATGGAAAATGCAAAAACCTTACATTTGGCGGGAAGCGGTCTGAAATTTCTAAGGCATTTAGCGGGTATCGCACTTTCCCCAAAATCCTATTTTTTGGCCATTGCTCCCGCAGTATTCACTCGAACTTAAATATATTTAGCATGGGGTAGGTAAATTAAAGACACACTACCCTGCAAAATTTCAAATATTTATATTTGGAAACACGGTGGTCAGTCATAAGGTTTTTAAAAAAAAATATATATAATTTATTTAGCACTCAAACTTGGGATGAAGAATGTAACAAATAAAACATAAATTACATTATATTTTTAAGTAAAAATTGGGTAAATCGTTTGATTGCCATTCGGATTTGATTCTATTCCATGTTTTCATCAACCGATTGTATTAGTAATAATGTAATGTTTATTACAAGATATGACATCAAAATAACGAAACACTACAGCCGATTTATTCATAATGAAAATTAATAGCTTTGAATAAAATCTTACGTATTTAAAAACTAATGTTTCTATATTAAACAATCATTGAAGTAATGCATAGATGCAATCATATACAATGTGTTCAGTCACTATGATGGCCATTTGCAAATTTCAAAAACACCAATATTTAACAAAATTATACATGATTATGGAGGAGTGAGGAGTTGAAACATAAAATTTGCATATATATATATATATATATATATATATATGTATAAATAGATAGATAGATAAATAGATAGATACTTGGTATGAGGATAATTTGAAAGTTTTTTTAAAAATCTGCATTTTCATTGAAAAAACATTCAAGTTGTCCCAGCACCAAAAAAAATGTTAGCACCACGATTTCACATTTCATCGGAGAGCATTCACAAAACTTTTTGAATCTTGAAAGATACAGTGTGCAAGCGGAGGGTTAAAATGATATTCATCTCAAAGATATTTAAAATAATTCATGCAAAGACGACAAGTTTCTTCTAATAATCTTTATTTAAATTCAAATAACAGCATGTGTATTCACACAATCAACATTGTGATCGATAAATAAACACAATTGCCATTTCAACAGCTAACACCTCTCTATCTAAATACATCTCCACAGTCCTTGGGAAAGGTGTGTATCCAAACCATCAAAAATATTACCGATATTTTATTCAAAAAGGAATTCATATATCATTTTAAAGCAGAGGTAATATAATTATATCATGAGTGTGAAAATAAATTAACATAAACATTGTTTTATCAACAATGTGTGTAGAGATTTTCAGAAATTTAAGCAAAGGAAAGAAAGAAGAAACTACCTTAACACAGATAAGAATATTTTCTCTAAATAACAAATGTTAATATAAGTGTATGTAGAATAAATCCCGCTGATATTCGGAATTGCGGAGCTTAATTCTTAAGTAAAATCTCAAAAGAATAAAACATATTACATAGATGCTCTATGCCACACTAATGGCATTCACATCGCAAATTGAATGGCTGTGGATTTCAAAAAATTACATCGCTTAAAATTTATGAATTAATGAGAAGACCACACTTGGGTGAACAACATCTACACTTGTGCTGTTAGTTAAAATGTTTACTTATTATAATCTGCGTATTGCACAGAGGACAAAATTGCAAAAATGCCGCGACAAAAGGTAGCCGAGATGCATATATAAAGACAATAATTAGTACCTGAATTCCCCAGGCTCTTATAAAAACGATATTCAAGATGCAGCTGTGGAGCACGCGACTTCATTTGTTCCTAAAAATGGACTATTACACCACCTAGACATGCAATTTATGAAATTTCAAATCGCATCCGATGTTAGTAAGATATGGACATTTGAAAAAAATAAAACTTAAAGAAGTTTTAAGCTGAAACAAATCAATTACAAATGATTTTGACTTTTGACTGATTTCAGCGGGTATGATCTGATAGTTCTAATTTTCGATAAAGAACTTTTTACATATTCCTTCTGCTAAACGTGCTACAACATTATTTAACAACCTATAAAAAACAATACAGTGCTTTTTCAAAGACATTGAGCAAGCTTGTTGATGACTTTTAATTTGTTTTGATGAAGGCACCTCTTTTCAACTAGACTCTAGTAGCACTGAAAAGAAGCATGTTTAAAATACTCATCGGTTGTATTTAATAAATTTAAGTGCACTGAGAAGCTCTATGATTAAATCTTTTTATTTCCATCAGTAAGAAAGCAATTTACTAAATAAGAAGCATCTTTCATGTTTACGATTTTTTACAACTCAATTGCTAATAACATAATAATGTTCATTTGCAACAAAACATAATAGGTGATATTGATCTAATTTAAAAGAGGACAGAGGTTGATAAGCCATACCTATAATTTTAGAGAATACTGATAGAAAAAGTCAACTCAAACACAATGCAAAGCGAGTGTGTCAGTTAATCAATTGAGAGAATATGAGGCCAGCCAGATACTACTAGAACACATCATTGATCGGAAACCGATCACATCTAAATCCTCTAATTCAATTATTTGAAAGATATTAACAGTTTTTTGTGACTAAAAATGAATACACCCTTATTTAGTTACAAAAAATAAGAATTTATATTAGCGTTAACTAGTATTTTTATCTCCATTTCATTTATTAATCAGTTCTTTGAATTGAAGGTGCAATTTATGTTGAAATACACTTAAAATGGCAAAAAAAATCCATTCGCAATTTTCAAATGACTGACAGAGTGAATACCACGTACGCATACGATTATATATTTTTGGTCAATGTAGTATTGTAGCATTCGCTGCGAACTTAGATCAATACGTAGTGCCGCGATTTGAACTAGAAAACCTAAGCTTACCTAAATTTACCTAAATTCGCCTAAATTCAAGTCATTTAATTAATTTGGTGAAATAAAGTAAAATTACCTAAGCTGACTCAATTATCAATTTTGCACCTAAATTTCGGCATCTGTTGCAAAGTGTGACTACATAAGTCACAGAAATTCAATGTTTTCTCTATACAACTCGAGTATTATATTTTAATATTATACTTTGACCAAACATAACTTCCAACAAATAAAATCCAACAGCCCCAGCCCGTAATATAACTTTAACAAGGGGGAGGGCGCTAGGTGGCCAATCGAATTTAACAAGGTGGGCTGACTCCCTGAGCATCCCTCGAATACACCTCTGCAAAACAGCTTTAATGAGTTCAAGTAAAAAAGGAGTTCAATACGAAATCCTAAAGTTGTCACCAGACGCAAATTATCATGGCTGTTGTCTTCATTCTTTGAACCTAGCTATCTGTAATGCATGTGAAATTCCACTAGTAGTTAATATGATGGATAGTTTTGTAGAGCTGTTTCAATTTTTTCACAATTTTTAGAAAAAGTGATTCGCAGTTTCCCTGAAACCACGAACATAAAGTGAAAATCTTTGCAAAACAAGTGAATCGAAAGGCATACAGTTTTTGAAACATTATGTGTGTATATAGCGCTTAGTGAGATTTGTGAGACATCTCTAGACAACCTTGGAATATATCTTAATGATCAGAATTGGGATTTGAATAGCAACACATGAAATAAGTCCAATGGGTTAGGCTTCAAATTTTTGCCATTTGAAAACATTATTTCCTTTGTATGTACGAAATGACTTCCTGAGAAAATGCGCCCATTAGTAGCTTCACTACAAATAAAGTGGTTGAAGTTACCTTGGGCTTAATACGATTGAAGAAGTTCATGACTTATAAAGATCTAAGACCTGAAATAAATAATGACACATCAAATTTCGCACCAATAAATGGGATCTAGTTAATGTCGGCTAGGAATTTGTCTCTGACAACCTCAGAGAATCAATATTCATTCAGAGAGTATTTCTGAATATAGGAAATAAGATGTGGCAATAGGTCTTATAGACAGCATTTGCAGTGAAATGGGTATTCGATTTAGCGAAGACAAAAGAGCCCATCACGAACTTTGCAGATTGATACCAGAAATTATTTCAAAGAAATCAAGATTTGAAATTGAAGTCATAAGTAAAATACTCATAGAAAAATGGAGTCATATTATGCCTTTGCAATCGTCATTCAATAATGAGCTTTTCGGTTAGATGAATTATCGGAAGCGACAAACAGCTACCTCCTTACCTGTCACAAGTCTCATAATGCGTCATACAGATAAAATGTTTTCCCAACATTCGATAGCTACTCATGGTATTAGCCAATTGATTGCATTGAAGCGGAGCAATAATTTTCGTGCGTCAGAAGAATTCATGTGGTTAAGGAACACAATGGTAATAGAAGGTTACCAGATTTGACAATTCATGGTTTTTCTTTTTCGGTAGAGAAATAAACCCTTGATGAATGATGGCATCATTCTTATTCTTCGAATAGTTCTTGGTTTCGTAATGCTTTTGATATGTACATAACTCTTTTGAAGAGTAACTATGTATTATGAATACTCATTATTTTCTAAAATACGAATAGCTTAATAAGTTTATAAAAATGCTAAATTTAATAGTCACCTCCTCCTGTTTTCCAGTCGAAATCCGCACCCGTATGCATCTGCAAATAAAGGCCTGTCAAAGGATTGCATACCCGTAAAGAAAAAATGGCTGACATGTTAGAGAAGCCCACTGGACTGAAAATACAAAGAGTAGTAGACAATTTGAACACTGGTAAGATGTCAGCAAAACAAAAGTCCTTGTAGATGTTACAACCGCTCGAAATTTTGATACTTAAGTTCTCTCAAATTACTTCTGTGGACATCGAACTGAGTTTTTCAAATACAAACGAAAATGTATGACTATGGAAACAATAAAAAACTATTTGCTTGTATACTATAATTATTCTGTTAAATTGAATTGTTTGGAATTTTGTAATTTTACATGAACGTAACTAAATTGGCACATAATTTTACATAACTATCGCGCCCTATTAATAAGATAGTAAACTAATACATGGCATCTTCATCATGTCATGTTATATTTATACATGTATATAAATAATTTACCACTCCCACTACGCACATGTAATTAAGCAATCATAGAAAAATAATCATAATAGCTGAGCAGAGAACATCTCTTCCATACATGAAACAATTAATTACCATACATATGTCTAAAATCCAATCAATACGATAAAGGGTTCGTTTCCAAACACTAAAGCGATAAGAATCATATTTCCAGTACATAAAAATAATAAACACAGATTTGACAATTTCTTTGGCAAAACATTTATAAACAGTTTATATTTAGGTATAATAATATATCAAACATACAGTAATGATCTATAAATAAACACTTACACATTAAATTTAGTAGCAACAAGTGAACAGTTTTGACATTTTTAGGCTATAAAAAGTTAGGGTGAAAAAGACTGGTTGAATAGATGATAAACCATTGCACTGACATAAACATTAAAAACAAGAAATGGCAGACCCAATAAAGCATGACACTTAAATTCATAATCGAATGGGACGAAGTTGTTTGGGATCTACAGAGAAATAGTACATACGCATTCCATTAGGGTGATTATTTAATTACGACCATGTTATTCTGTGCAAACAGACAAATGCAATGTATTCAAAAATAAAATCGAATTTTCACAAACAAATTGCACATAATTCAAGCTTACGGTACAAATTAGAAGAAAATGTATGTACTCCTACTTATAGTACACTTCAAAGATGAAATACTTAGCTGCGATCAGTGTAAAATTATGCCTCAAACGGCATGTGTAGCATAACAATTTCTTGAAGGAATGGAATTCATTTGAGACAGTCTTCATTAAGGGTTTCAAGGCCGAAATGTCACTTTAGTAATATTTTAACTTTTTAACCTCTGTGAATAAAATGCTGGTATAACCTAAGAAACATTGTAGAAATTTAAGCCTGTAGAAAATTATATGACACCAGACAAGACCAAACAATTTGATTAAATGGAGACTAATAAATGCATGCATGCTTAGTTTGTAGTAAACAAACCATTGCAACGCGTGTAATTGTAAAACCAGGGTAAGTGCGTTCCGTGATAAGACATAAGAAATCAGGTAGAGCTGTACAAGGGATTTAGGAAGTAATTCATTTTAAATAAAATATATTTCAAGTATGTCTCTCAATTTGACGATGATATTGTTTAGGGCAATAGACTTATAAATAGATTGTTATCAAGTGTAGAAAGTAACTCGCCGGGAATGCAAATTGTTATTAAATTCCACTTGAGAGAAACACAGATTAAGGAAAACGTCACCCAATCGTCATTACAGGAAAGTTATGTCATAGCCAACTGCTGGCGTAGAATGAAACGTCGACAACGAAGCACAAGCAATGGAGTCAAAACAAAAATAGGGGATACCGTCAGAGTTGTTCAAAATTTTGGGCATTGATATCATTCATATATGTAGTACATTTATACCGATTACTATAAATATTGATTTGCTTTATTCTAAAGTACACATATGTACACGACACGAAACAAAATTTGATTTGTGTTGAGGATTGTATAGAATGTGCTTTTGAAATATAATTGATTTAAAATAAACATTGGTACACGTAATAATTGTGTTTGTGAACAGAGGATTGTTTATGCATTTTACAAAAGTTAGGCTATTTAATAGAAACTTAGTTGTGTTGCCTAGTTAACAGCTCAAATTGTGTCTGACACATTGTTATGTGCATGCTTAATACACGGTGTTTAATATAATACATAGCGACTAATAGACATCTTTTGTTAAGCACATATAAGTGAATTGTGTAGATTAATACAAATAACTTGTGACTGTAAAATACAACAGGGTGAAGCAAGCTTCATCCAATTCTGTAAAAATGTCGCCTGCTCCAATATATTACATTATCAAATTTGAAATATTTAGCAGGTCAGTTAACATGTATTTTATTCTGTTCAACTCAGCCTTTATGATGCTGTCAGGTTTTTACTGTGATTCTAAATATATCTTGGCACTTTGAATGGTAATTCACTGGAATTCCATTACTTGCAAGACTATCAGTTGAATTTTGGAGTTCAATTTAGTTATAGAACGAATGGCTTTAATCTTTCATCAAAAATTAATACTGAACCCAAGAATGACTAATGAACAGTGTTAAAAACATCTATACGACAATGTGTCACCATCAAGAAAGCTTTGATCTTAATGTATCAAAAACAAAATCACATTTTATGATTTCGAGCTCAGAGTACGTCTATGTCTCCTAGGAACTTTGCCATAATATGCTTAGCAACACTACATACGATTATAAAATTTAAAAAATTTGTGTTATTGAGCCATCAGTACGCAAGAAAGTATTGAAAGGAGGCATTGGTTAAGAAATGAGGTGAATAGTCTATAGTTTAGCGTCCCGAATTTAAGAGCGCCCAACTCACTCGAAGGTGCAATATAACTCATTTCTTAGTGCAAACCCACCATTTTATCAAGTCAAATGCGTTAATTTACTAACATATTTTATATGTTTTTTGTTTGGCAAGACATCTTGCAGTGTGGACTTTTTAGAATTTGCATTGTTTACAAATTATGACTAACAAAATGCATGTTGCATAGTTTGCAAAATGTCACTAAACGGAAACCGAATCATGTTGACAATTGATTTCTGTCAGTTGTGGTGTAGCTGCTAGTGCTGAGTTCGAAAATTCCGACATCAGACACCAAAGCAAATATGCTGTACCGGGAAATGCAAATGCTGAAAATAGCAATTATTTGCGAAAAGTGGAACGAAGCCAACACTAATTTGAAGTTTCGTAAGCATCGATAAATCTAAACTGGATATTCTCTGCCAAATGCTTAAGGTATCGTTGTCTGATACAGCTCTTATAATATTGAAAACTTGTGAAAAGTTTCACTGTGATTATTGATTTCCTTATTCACGTGCTAATGCGTCTACTTGCTGCTTATAAATCAATCATTGAGAACTTTACATTGTTGTTTACTTAAAAGTACACTTAATGAAGTTGTAATTAGACAAAATAATAGCAACGTGGATAATAAGGATGGTGAATATGTGAAAGATTTTTAAATTTATTCAGAGCATACTTAAAGCAAACATTGCATTGCATCGTATAAATCATAAAATAAAGATAGTTGTTCTAAACATCGTTAATCCAACGTTTGCAAAAGTTGTCTAATGTCCTAATTGGTTTAAGATTATATTTCACACTATCAGTCAGTATATATGAAGTGAATTAGTACTGCTTCCGTTTAACTATATTCTAGGAACTGCTCCGCTCGTTGGAACTAATGTCCAGTGAACATAATTAAAAATCTGAAAATAATTTTATAGGGATTTTGCAAATAGAAATACCAAAAAACGATAGTTTGCTAAAATATTTTCTGTTTAAATATTTGAATGCACATTTATGTTCAAAATGTTTCAATCATTTTTTATAATCAATTTGAAGGAAATGGAAATTGATATATTCATACTTAGAAAAAACTTCATAAAATTGCTATTGAAATCTATTTCGGGATATATTTTATATTTGAACTGAAGGCCAAATGAAAAATCAATGTTTTTATATATATATATATATATATTATTTCTCGTTTTCTTTTTGGTTTTTTTTACTAGAGATGAGTGCGGTGCGGTAATATCGCCGGTTAGCGGTAGAACAAAAACGACTTCCGGTGGTATAAAATTTATACAGACAACGTGTTATGTTTTAAGTTTGAAAATCTAAGTATTTCTCAAAACTATTTCTGAAGCAAAATTAATAGATTTCACATACAAAATATTAAAAGTAATTTTTGCATATTTCATGGAAAATTGGATACTGCCTTAATAAAATATAACGAATTGACAAAATACCTAAGAAATTGTCTTTATACTTTTCTACGAATGATCCATAATCAGTGGCGCAGCCAGGGGGCCATGGTGAATAGCCCCTCCTCCTTGGGTTGGTCAACCATATCATATTTCGCCATTTTTAAATCCGTCCTATTCCTTCATAAACACAGTCTCTATTCCCGTCCTTCAGTTAAGAATACTTCTAACTTTTTTCTTTTTTTTGGGTGGGTTCAATTCGATTTTGTGGCAAAATTCTCGGTTTTGGTTTGTTTGAAAAAAATGAATAACAGAAAAATAAATGCAGCAACAATTTTTCTACATAAAATTGCTTCGTAATTAAATAAAAGTTTTATATTAAACACGCTATAGCTCAAAATACATAATTTTTTCTTAACATACTTTTTTTACAGGTGTCCCTACAGTATATTTCTTTAGTGCATGTAACCCATGTCATAGTAATTTAGTGTTATTGTCCATTAACTAAGCTCTCTTGCTTCTTGCAAGAACTAAAATCAGGCTATAGGCCTAGTGGGATAAATCAACCAAGAAATAACCTAATACACGTACAATATCAGAATAAAACAAATCTTCATAACCTTCGGCTTAACTACGGCTGTTTCTGGCGATGCGTAAACAAAATATTATACTTCCACCATTGAATTCACTTTTTATATTGAAAGCATAACATTGACGTTATTTTGCACCATTGTTATCTTCTGTCACACACCTGTAGAGACGCCGGAAGCATTGAGGGGGCAAAACTTCCTAAGCTTAAATTTCAACATATTTTTTAAATTTCTGGTCTTTAGGCAAGCTATCACAACCTTACAATTTTTTACACTATTTACAAAATACATACCATAATTATCTTTATTTTAATTGCATGAATATATTAATAATTCAATAAACTAAAGGTCAATCTAACCATTTTTATAATCTAAGAAATGAAAGGGATTTCTGTGTCAGTTATCTCAAAAATCGAGAGAGCTTGTGCCTAGAGTAATAATAATATTAGACACTGCTTTCAACTTTCTACTTAAACCCTTAAAATCGTAGAAGAATCTAGTAATTAAGAAGATGAAGTTCTTCGCCTAGCAAACATTGCTCAAATAGTCTATGTTATCACAGTATTCAAAAAGACGCAGAAAGTTTCATAATAACATGCCTACAAAAATATCATGAAGCCTTGAAGTATTTTCTTGTTTGTGGAAGAAATAGTTGACGATCATGACATGTTGAAGAAGATATAGGCTAATCGAGAAAATCGCAATCACAATCAGCAGCATGTTGCGAGTAAGGTGTGGAAAGTAACGATAAGAACACAAATCGAATTTAATGAGACACGTTACTTAAAAGGGTCATTTTATGGCCATAAAACAAGAAATTTGGTTATAGTTTCATTGGAGCATGACTAACCAATATTTAGAGAGACGTTTTAAAAACACTGTCCAATGAGAAATCTTTTTGATCTATTTACCTTTACCACAATATTTTGAAAATTTGGACCCCTGCTTAATTGTAGATGAATAACCATTTGGGTTTGTAATAGTGAGGAAAAGTACACATTCAGTAGACGTGTTTATATTGGGAGTGAAACACTAAATAAGAACTTTGAAGCTGTCTGCAATAGCTATGCTGAAGTAATTTAAATGATATTGTATGTTGATGAATTGTGACAAGTGTTTCCAAAAATTGATTAATCACAAAATTGATTCACCAAAAACTGATTATTGCAAATACAAACTAGTAGTCGAAAGAATTTTTAGACTTTTGTGTCCTTTACATTACTAAACTCTGCCATTAATTTACTAATTCATATTCACTTAAATTTTCACACAAATATTTTCAATAATTTTATGATTATATTTCATGAAAATACAAAAATATTTAAATTGAACATCTAACATTAGCATTAGTTGCTTAAAAAGTCCATTTTCGTATTGAAATATGTATATTTTTGCAATATTTACTTGTCAAATTGTTTTATATAAGTACAGAACCAGAAATAATGCATTATTCATTTGCAAATATGTACACATAGGCATATTTCTTTGCTCATCATTATAGGAATCAGTACAGTAACAAAATATTTTGAGTTTTTAAGTTATATTGATAACATGTTTTATTATTGCATCTGAGTTTTATTCAGCATATTAAATTCAAATATTGAGGTAGCACAGCCAAAAATTGAAATAAAATGCCTAGATAAAAATATAATTGAGAAAGCTTTATTCTAATTTTTCACTATATCTGTGGATATAGTTTTGGTGTAGAAATTAAAAAGGGATTAAATCTGGCTTCACAAGTAATTTTCAAATTCAGTTCGGCAAATTCCAGGTATGTATAATGATTCACCATGTATTTGTTCTATGCGAGTATTCAACAGTTTTGTAACAATTACAATTGATGAAAAATATTTTTAGTCTCTGAAAATTAGTACTCTTCCGATTTCTGGATAATTTCCAGCACTTAAACTTTCATCCACAAATTTTAGTTTTTCGATTGCAAAAACGCTGATTTTCCTTATAGTCTCTACTAAATTATTGTAATTATACAAGGAAACTACACTGAAGATGTTGCAATTAAAAGCGATGAGCATGGTAGCTTAATCTATACTATAACTGATCTAAGGTAACAGCTCTCTAACCTTAAATCTACTAAAATATTGAATTTATGACAGTTGCAAAATGGCAGCAAAAACGTTTAGATACTTAAATACTTATTCAATCAAAATAACAACAGCTATATGCACTTCTAATGTTGAAAATCAATTGAATTTGGAAATACAAAACTTCTTCCCTCTTTAAAAGGTGCTCTAATGTGAAATGTCTTTCATTCGATGGAGCAAGTTGCTCGAATTTCAAAAGGCCTGCATTCACTATTTTAGAGCCCTCTATAAGTTACAAGCATTGCTTTGTAGCAAACGCATTATTTATTGTGAAAAGAATTTAGTATAATCAAATGAGTATTTTAATGACTGCTAAACAGCTCATAGAAAGGTAATAAAAAGTTTAACATGTGTCGCAATTCTTTCTGTCGGTGAATGTGAAATGCAGCGAAAATTGTAACGTCAACGACATGTACTTACTATATTTTTACTGCGAATGAAATTAATTATTTCTATTTGAATATTACGCGTCAAGTAACCTTTTATAAGAACAAACACTGAAAAAGAGTTTTAACTGTTCTGCTAATATTTATTGTAAAGAAGCTTTGTTCGTACAGGGCTAGTTGTTTTTGAGAGTTTTTTTACCAATATGTGCTTAATATAGTTCAACCTAATTACCAAAATTTTTATATTGAAACACTAAGTGTTTGTAGCAACAAACTTAATTATATATACAATTAATACATCTTGGATGGTCGGCAAATAATTGTAATTTGTTTTTCATTATTGTGATAGCCAAGGAATTGCTTAAGAACAACAAATCTTGTATTCAATGAATAATTCATTGCAGAAAAATACTAAAAATGACGTAGGGTTGCTCCTTCTTAAGAGTGAAAACATTTTTTATATATTGGAAAGTATAAAATTCAAAAACAGCAATGTATCAATACTAAACAAATCACTTATAGAGTGCCATTTAAGTATTAAATAAATATATAGCTTCTTGTATTTTCAAGCATAAAAATTGCTAGTAAGGCACTATAAAAATATCCCATTCTGAAGAGCCGGTTTATGGTAGATTTAAAATATGCTAAGTGCAACATTTTTAGGAACACGATTATGTTATTTTTATACCAATGGAATTATTACGAAGTTTAAAATTGAAATTGTTCTCAATAATTCCCAGATATTTAAAAAATCATTAACAGTGAGATATTAGAGTGGGAAAATTACATAATTTGTACTGTATTGGTATCTAAGAACATAAATAATCAGAAACAGAATAGACATGTACATTCATTAAATGATTCTACAGCCAACTATGTATAAGATAATTTTTTTGGCATATGCCAAATTAATAGATTTAGCTTTTATTGCTTCTTATTAATGTACACACACACTGAATTAATTTACTAAATAAAATTAAACAACCACGAATTCTACCCCGTTCCAATTTACAAATAACAAGCTATGATGAGGGCTGTGATTTTAGGTGGTAATGTTTGAACATCATAGTAATTAATGTTGAAAAACTAATCAAAGTAGTTGTGTAAAGTTGATAGAAATTCCAAAAAAAATTCTTTTATTTGAAGAGTAAAGTAAAATAGATAAATAGAATTCAAAAACAAAATTTTATGGTGTCTACGTTAAGAGATGTTTGATTTTCACAAACAATACTTGCATACTTGAAAAATGACCTTACAAAATCACAAGATACCAAAAGATATATTTCAGGAGCAACAGCTCTTGTGTATTTGTGTATTACTGAGAGATAAAATATTTTGACCAAAAATTCCACGTCCACAAGTGATTGATTCTTTAACGCTTCTCACCCGTGCCTTGCGGTTTTATGCTGTACAAACAATCAATAATCAAATAACATCTATAAAAACACAAAAATGACTATCTAGATTTTTATTATCTTAGTCATTAATTTATCAAAAAGCTTATTCGTTATAGTTGAAAGCTGTTGGATGCTTTCATTCACCCAATGACAAATAAATAGTTAGTAAAACTACTAACAAGAACCATGAAATAGTAGCTAAAACTTTTAGGTTGTCAAACTGTAATGGAGGGATGGCTATTATCAATTGTATCAAATGTTTGATTACAAAATATACACGTGGACAAATGGACACATGTTCCACATCTTTGCATGTCAATACTCTCAAGATAGTGCTATAATGCGAACTAAATCCACATTTATTCAGCCTATCAAATGAAATATATTTAAAATTGCTAAATTTTTAACGCAAAAAAATACTGAAAATATTTGGTTTCTAGCAAAAATTAATATCATGCATTACTCTTCGTTTATCTATGTTTCTTATTAGACAGCTTAGTTACTATATGATTCTTCCCAGGGGCGAAGAAAAATTTACTGTATTAGATGTGGAATGAAGAAATGTCAGTGCTTGCTACAAATAAGAACCTAGTTCAGCCAAAATAACAAATGCCATTTTGTGTTCGCAGCTAGAGGATGATGTGGACAGACAACGAGTGCATTGAATTGGTTAAAAAACTAGTTGATGATGATCGAAAATTGCCTATTCGCTTGATATAGACATTGATCGATTTTGATCACGTCTGTTCACCGCTATCCCACAAGTGAACCTCATCTTCCAGTGTCCACTCAGTTTGAGTTCCACATGAACCTAGTCCTAGTTGTGTACAAGCTGCAAGGCAAATGGTGGGAGCGATCCGCTATCTGGAAGAATAGGCATTTGCAAACTTGACCATGGACGACGAAGATTGGGTTTATTTCAGTCCCCATGAAGCAAAGCAAGAGCAAGGGTGGATAGGCAAAGAACAGATTCAACAGCAAACTCCTCGCACAACACTCAATGACCAAAAAACAGTATTGCCATGTGCGTTAAATTGCAACAAACACTTCAGTGTTAAGCCGTTACCAAAAATGACAAACTCTCAGTTTTACTGGCTTTGTCGAATTCTTTAAACTCAGATAAGCTCTTTGCCTATAATGTATCTGCAAAGCACTTGGAGAATAATAAACACAAAAGATTTCATAAAGAAAAATAGATTTAGATAATTAATATTGGTTTTTTAAAAATTGATTTGTGTCGGTTAAAAATTTATTAAATTATATGTTTTTTAATGCAAATTTTATTATTGCAGCATAATATATTTCAATTTGATTTTGAAAAGTTGCAAAAAGAATAAATAACACAAAGCTATAAAATACATAAATATAATTTGAGACTTGTCAAAAGCTTCGAACAACTGTATGCGGTGAGCACAGGCCAAAATCTGAGAACATTCAATACATGGTTTAAGACATTGTGTTGGGACTGAAGGCGAAGTATTTTTAGAATTTGCAATCAACATGAAACTTTGAAAAGTCGTTGAATATTTTATTGCTGTAAAAATAGCTTATACAAGTCATTCAAAACAGCAATTCAAAATTTCAACTATACATGTAATATTTAGTAAGTATAACGATACATTTTCAATATCGAATTGTTGTACATTGCTAAAGAATTAACAAAAACATGATGTCATTAATTTCTTGCTGTGTGAAATTGCGTAATTTACAATACATTTTATTCTAGCATTGAATAGAGCAACGGATTTAATTTGCTATCAAAATCTATACCAATAAAGCAGGGATCATTTGGCCGAGGGAGCCGACTCCCTTTAGTTGGAGAATTTTTTATTT
>CABFPE010000004.1:50246-76266 GCA_900660155.1 Hofstenia miamia | reverse complement strand
GGGGGGGGGGAGGGGGGCTAAAGCCCTCTTGAAATTAAAGCTTGTATTCACTGAAGAATATTTAAAGAGCTGTTTAATTACATGCTAGGTACAAGGATTTCAAATGTACGCTGTAATGAAATCAAAAGTGGAAACAGGACTCATTGGAGTGAACCGTTTTTACCTGAATATTTTAAATTCCGTGCATTGAGTGCAACTGCTTGTTAATTGAATTAATTGATTTTGCAAACATCGAATGCTTAATTCCTCCACACATCAGAATGTAATTATCAATACACGCGAATGCAGGTTGCTAAATAAGGTTTACCTTCTCATTTAATTGAGTGGACGTTAGCATAGTCAGTCATTGTTAGATTATTTGTCAAAAGTTCAAAGTAAGAAACTTAAAGTTTATCTCAAACAAATTTTCTTTATCTCATACTGGTATTCCATCGTTTTATTATACATCAACAGTTCTCCTATATCTAAGAGTTCTATCAATGGAAACAATTAAGATGTAAATAATTCGACAAATGTTGCAACCGTTGAATTGATTGAGGATGGGAGTGAAAATATAAAACTACATCCTCAATAGCTTAGTTGTTGGTCAGTTAAACAGCGTGACTTTTTTTACAACTAAATGGATAATTTTTCAAATGCGCAACTTGGATGCAAAGAATGCAAGGTTTTTGGAACAGTATACAGAGACTTCATTAATAATGTCATCACCTTTGAAGCAGCTGCTATTTGACAATTTGCTCAATATCATTTCTATTAGCAATGCTGATTGTGAAAGCTTTTTCCTCAATGAACAAATTTGCACTCTCCACCCCAGTTCAAAGACGCTAATAAATGGCCCCACATCATTTGTGGAAAATACTGTTAATATTTTAGTATGTGGTTGCTAAAACATATATCAGCCGATGGAACAAGAAGCAAAAATGGAGAAGTTTTTTGCTATAAAATTTTAAAATGATTATATTATATTTAAAATTTATTTTTGTTACTAAGAAATCAGTCACAAAGCAAGTGTCACTGCTAGAATATTTTAAATTAAAAATCATGATTTCTACTTCCAAATTGTAAATCTAGAGCCACCCTTGTTAAAAATTTGACAAATGACCACTGCATAAAGCTTACTTTTATTCCTGGTATAACCCTAGTTAATACAAAATTAAAGGTGTTTTATTAAATTGACCTTAGATATCTTAAACTATCTTTATATAAGAAACAATTTCAATGAATTCAGTGCTCCAAAACAATGTAGCGCCAAAAATTTATCATATATAAGTAGTGAAATAGCGCTAAAATATTAAACCTTCACTATTTTTGAGAAATCAGTCAAATTTAGGAGCCTGCTCTTAAAGAAAACGAGAGATATTTCGGCAGATGCATTTCAAAATGAACTGCAACAGGTAGCAAATCTGTGCTAATAAATTTCTTGTAACTTCAATTATCTTGACTACCCACCCAGACGCATAACCTACTAGCGTTGTTTGGGAAGAAAATAATGCTTTATGTCCAATTTACTATTGACAAATAAATAAAAATTTTGTTTTATATCTGCTCTCTTTCAAGTGGGCATGCATTTGGTGTGCGATGCAAGCAGGTGCGTAGTGAAGAGGCCCGCAGAAGGGTTCAGCCAACCCCGTCAAATGTGATTTGGGACCCAGAACCTTTGTTAGTTATATTACGGTTGGTGGAGTTGGATTCTATTTGTTGTGAAACTAAGGCTTGTCAAAATGAATATAGGTATACAGTACTCAAATTGGAAGCCTCACTGTAAATTATTTAGGAGTACAGCGCTGGATGTAAGGGTTGTTAAGATCCATGTGATTTGAACGCGAAGTAATACAATTTTTTCAATGCGAATGATTTCGATTTCATGCAACAAAACTAGTAAAAAATTTAAAATTTTGGAGCATTTTCCATAAAAACAGATTCCACCATAAACGCACGATGGGATTATCCTGGTAGACTTACACACAGGCGTATCAACTATTTACACACACATGTACATCGCACATCATAAAATGATTCACTTAAAATTAGTTAATTCATCATGAAGTTGTGTTGATGCGGCAGTAAAAAGTCGATACGATTACAATAAAACAATTCAATGTAGCATACATCCTTACGCGAAATGCGGGCATTCCAAAACATGAGAAAAATATTTAAGGTTTTTCTGTTCACAGTGTGCAGTTGTCAAAGTCAGCTAAGAGAAGTAATATGGTAGGTTACATACTAACTTACAGGTCAGCAGGCATCTGAACCCAACATAGTATTCGTGGCATTTTCCTTTTTTATTTTATTAAAATCAATAAACATTCATTCTAAATAAAACATCTTCAAGACATTTTTCGTGAGGGATTGATGGTATATATTAGCGCTCGAGTTCCATTTTAGACCACATGGCAAGGGCGGATCTAGAGGGGGTGGCTAGGGTGGCTAGCCACCCCCCACAATTGAAGAGAAAAAAATTTTTTCCTAGGGTATTTCATAACTCAAATAAGCAAATGAAAATAAAGTGCAAAAATTTGGAACATTATAAACAACATAAGTTTATAACAATCAAGAGATGCTTCTTAATTTAATTGATAACTGATAAACAATTGTCATTAATATAATGAAGTCAGTTTGTCTGACTCTTTCTTTTTTTTATTATTGAATAAGGAAAGGAGGTGCATCTTCACTTCAGCTTTTATCAACGAAAATCATATAATCATAGAAACATAATTATACCACGTTGTGCAGTTATACACACAAGGTATTCGTCAATACTTTTGTTTCACACACTCAAATACACGTCGCATGATATTTATTTTATTCATTGCTTTTTTATATATTCACAGCAGTGCTGTCTATTTTTTATCGAAAGCCGCCTATTGGACATGGAAGAAAGAATAGGTGGTAATTGACAATTGTACTATATATGATACGTATATGATGATTACCAAGGGTGTGTGCTCCATTCTCTAAATCTTGCAATTTGTAAAGGCTGTGGCATTTCTTCTATACGAAATATGATGGATTCTTTTCAGTCACTGTATTCTTTCTTTGACAATTCTCCAAAACGCCAACGTCTACTTGAAAAATTTATCCTTAATTCGACCCCTTCAACAAAGGTCACAAAGCTGAAAAATCTATGCAAAACTCGGTGGATTGAGCGTCACAATACGTTTGAGAGAATAGAGCAGTTATATGTGTACATTGTCCAAACTCTTCAAGAAATAGTAACACCATCTTCATTAAGTGAGGAAGATCATTGGAATGGGGATGCAGATACACGTATGAAAGCTAATGGTTTGCTACACACCTTCACAAACTATGCTCATATTGTGAATTTCTTGATCACAAAGGAGGGACTAGATCCTATGAAACCAATCGTGTCATGTCTACAGGATGAACATATGGATATATATTATGGTTTTCAAAAGGTTGATGAAATCATTTCCTTCTTATCTTCTCTGCGAGAAAATATTGATGACTGGCACTGCAGAGTCTATGACAGAGTAAAGGAATTGGCAAGTTCAGTCAGTTGCATGGAAACTTTTTCTCGTCTCTGTGGAAGGCAAGCACACAGAGCTAATGTCCCTTCAACCTCTCCTAGTGAGTTTTACAAGCTAAATTTAAGCATTCCATTTCTTGATGTTATTATATCAGAACTCAAATCAAGATTCCACAAAGACAAGAGAGCCCATTTTGAAATATGTGCTCTCATGCCTGAAATTATCTCAAAGAAGAATAATCAAGATGTTGAAGATCTTGAGAAAAGCCTGATGGAGAAATGGTATGATATTCTTCCAAGTCCATCAACTTTTAAAAGTGAATTGTTAAGATGGAAGCACTTGTGTTCTTCTCAAAATCTTGTTGAAATTACATTATGTGATTTAATTCACTATCACACTTGCTTAATATTCTACCCCAATATTCGTGAACTTTTAATGATACTGGCTGTTCTACCAATTGGCAGTTGTGAAGCAGAACGCACATTTAGTTGTGTGCGTAGAGTTCACTCATTTCTTCGCACATCACTCACTGGGGATAAATTATCGGATTTGTGCATTATTGCTCTTCATCACAATAGTGTGCCACTTTCGACAGTAAAGATTTTGGAGAAATTTATTGCAAGACACCCACGACGTCTACAATCACAGTCACTTTTCACTGACTAAATATTTTCTCCTGCTACAGTATTTTCTACTTGTTAAAGATTTTTGTATAAATACAATCTGTTAATAGAAAATGTTTATCAAAATGTAGATTATTTTATGTGTATGTAAATGATTACAATAATTTTTTTTGAATAACCTAAACATGAAAAATATTAAAAATAACCTTAATGTTTCTACATAGATAATGCATCCAGCCACCCCCCTTATGAAATTCCTAGATCCGCGCCTGCATGGGTTCGGGAAAATGACGCGTACGCAGAGCTCTTTAATGCTCTGGTTGTCAAATAACACCAGAAACGTTATTTAAAAGCAGAACTTTAATTCACGTTGAAAACAAGACTAAATCACCACTTTAACAATACTCCCGCCATATCTGCTACAATAGTAACATGTTTCTCATTCTCTATTGCTTTTACAACGCGGCAGCATATTTTCTTCGCAACATTTTATCGGTAAGATTTAATAATGAAATGGAATTTTAAAGAACTTACTAATTTAATGGCAACATTTGTATGATTATAAAGATTTCTGCCAAGACGTAGTTCACCAAAATTTCCAGAACCTATTTTGCGGCCTACACGATAATTTGGTCCAACCATCATGGTGGCTGAAGAATTATAAGAGGATCTGTGAGAACTTGATTGGTGACTAGATCTAAATTACATTGCATAAAAATTTTAAACATAAAATTCTACCTAGAACCGGATGTTTGATGGGCAGAACCCGATTTATGAACTCTGGCGGAACTAATGCGTTTATAATCTTCATTGACATCTTTGTGAATTCCGCTATTAGATTGTCTTTGAGATGACATTTCGAAATATATACATTCTGGAAAAATAATGAAATTAACGAATATTGCTTCAAGAAGTAATATTTTGGAATTTACAATTGAACACTATCTATTCTAAAGAGTACTAAATTGCACAAATTCGATATCATTTAAATTAAAAAAATAAATTAAGTTTATTAATACTATTAATGTTAAATTTAAATGGATGTTTGCTTGGTTACTATTACTAAAATACAATTAGTGTTAAAGTCCTCTAATTGAAATTTTGTCCGAGTATATTGAATAATGAATTTCATTTTAATTTTTAACATTAGTTTTTAAGTTTCTGTAATTTTCTTAGTTAATTTCCAATTTTTTGTGTGATATTTGCATTATTTAGTAAATTTAGTGGCCAAAAGTAATTTAGACATTTCTTTAAATTCAATTTTGTTATTGAATTACATTAGGTAACGATTTCGAAGGTCGTGCATTAGAAATTTGTTGCATACGTTTTGTAAATCAAAAACGATTTTACTTTTTTGAATTTTGTTTAAAATTGGGCCTTTTAATACTATGGTTGGTTGGAAATGTGGCAGAATCATATAAAATATATATGCAGTAAAATTCGAATGTATATCAACATCTCTACAATATCGACAGAGGCGATTATCGATATATACGAATGCAGAATTTCTGTGTAATCGCAATTTTTAATTCATGCTGACAGTATATATATATATAGAAAAAAATAATTGACTAAAACTGAAAGTAGCATTAATGTGGAAGCTCCTAGCATGATTCTAACTTTTAAACAAAACGGCTTGTCTATTGACCCTCTTCAGATTTGTCAAAGCGATTGGTAATTCTTTAGTTTTCTTCATCCTTCCCGTCTAAGAGTTTGTTAACATATTAACAGCTGCAATACGAAAGAGCATTTTTTCTTGAAAACGGGAATTTATGCAGGATTGAGCGTCGTATTAGCTACTGTATATCTAACCTGAGTAAATTATTTGAGATTTCATGTAGCACTGTGCTAAAGACATAGGTACTAATGATTATGCATATATATGCAGAACAGTATTTTCTACACTTGTTGAGTTCAGTTTCAAATATAATTTTCATTCAGCAATCGTTTCAAATGTTTGGTTTTAAATTTTGTAAAGTTCCTTGATACTAATACATTTGAATACAGGATGACCTGCCATTCCTGTATTTCTTTTACAAAACTTAATGCTTCAATAGCTTGTTGAAATTCGTTAGCTGTCACATAAATCTCATTACCAGATTGTAGTGGAGACATATATTTTTCGTTCAGTGATTATTTGTTCGAAAATTTGACTAATCTTTTTTCCAGCAAAATGTAAAATCCTGGTTCAAATGTTTTCTATCCATTAGTTATATGCAAAACGTTAGAGCAATTTTGCTTATGGTTGAATTACTGATATTTTTGGATCTCGTTTACAAATTTGTTAACCTGTTACCACTTAAATAATTGATACTATTAAAATCAATTCTTACAGGAAACTTATACATCCATTTAAAGCATCTTTTCTATATTTGCTCCTCTAAGCGTTTTCTGCCTGGCTGGAAAACATATTGGATCTCTCTGCGGTTAAAATCCAATCAGTTTCCCTCCTCTCAAGTCACTCCATACCGTCCAATAGATATTCTTTCGCGGCTGTCAATAATCCTTGAGCACCTTGTTTTTCGTTACGTCTTCCCTAAAATTTGTCACCAAGATTTCCTCTTCTCAGCATGGTAATCTTTGTTCAAGTCTATTCCTCGCACATTCTTTTCTACGCTTTTCCCTGTTGGTGGCCTTCTCGTTCCTTGTTCCACTCTATGAAACGCTTACAGAAGCGTGCTTTCAAATGGATCTCTCCTTTGCCATACAAAGACGCTCTTCACAAATTCTCCTCTCCCGCTGTCGTTCTACTTTAATGCCTGCTATCTCCTCCTGTTAAATCGTTTGATCACTCGCAAATTGAACCTTGATCCTTTTGATTTCATAAAGTTCTCTCATTCTCAACCCACTTTGCTCTGATAGTGTTGTCATGTTCTCTGTTCGTCGTTCCAAGAAACATCGCCCCTTCACTCGTTTTTCAATCGTGTTTGTGCTGCTTCTAATTTCATCTTGACTCTCAACCCTTCAACGGCCATTGATTTTTTTCCTCGCCCCTGGGCTTCAAGAAGTCGTTGATGTTTTTCCTCTTTGCAGAGCTCGTCTCCCACTTCGCCTAGTCTTCCATCTGCTCGGACTTCTTCACTTGTGACTGCCGTAAAACTTGACCTTATTTTTATTTTTGTAGTCTTTGACTTCAGCGGCTAATAAATTTCCTTCATTATTATTATTCAACAGGCCATGGACTTTTTGAAAACGTCTTTTTGTTTTTATGCTATTCTCGGCCTGTAAACTTTGAAATATTCTGTCGAATTAAGTTAATAGTTTCTAATGCTAACTCAGCTTTAAGTTTTACCTCAAAATGACTGATTAAACAAACTACAAAAAACGATAGCGTAGCTAGTTTTGTTAAAATAGTCGAATCCAATAGCTGTTTATCCGTTTTCTTTCACTTCACTTTTCTTCTGTTTATTATGCCTGGCAATTACGACATTTTCCGAAATCATTTGTCTCTCACACAGGAATTTGATTTGAAACCCCTCTTTATTGTAAATGTGAAAAATAAAATTTCCTTTACTGCACTTTTGTAAATAGGTTTTTCATTACTAGTGAAATGTCTCTTAAACCACTTTGGCATCGTATCTAAATTTAGAGGCCCTTTCATTTTCGGACAATCAAAACAAAATCTGACAGATATTAAAGTAATACCCTTTTTTAGTAACAATGACCGGTAATAAATAAAAACAAATACCTGTACGTCTTTAGGTAAATTCAATGGTTTCTAAAATCTGGCGAAATACTACAAAATGTCAATTACATTTTTTTTAAATTTTAGAATTTCGTTATTTTGTATTGCATTTACTATTTTTAATTTTTTCTTTCTTTCTGTTGGTTTCTTAGCATTAATCCTTTATTTAGGTTTAATAACGAAGTTTGTTTTAGTAATAATAACTTAGACCGGCTTCTACATTCTTTTAACACTAAGTTTCTAACCTTTCTTTTGAAGAAATAACCGCACATATCAGTCTGAATAAGCAACTGCAAAAGAAAAAACGTTTTCCATGTACATTTGACCTCTTTTATCAGAGAAATATGAAAGCATCAAGATGTATTTTAATAGCTCAGATATACGGTAGGGGAATTCGTTTTTTATTCATGGCTAAGACTTATGGGAGTTTTTTTATCGATTTTTGTTTGTGATATGTCCAAATCAAAAGAACACATAAAAATTGGTAAGAGTTTTTCAAAGTAAATATATTTGCAAATGAAAATTACCTGATGTTTGATTTATAATTGTAAATGGATTAATTTTGTCAGATTTAAATATATTTTAGCTGTTTATTGCCTCCAAATTTCAAATAAATAATAAACGTAGACCTACCTTAAACACGGACTGCTGTGTGCAGTGCACAAAACAAGAATGGGGTTCTTGAGTTGTAAACGCTTAGAATTTTTTAAGAAGTCATAAAATATTTAAAAAATTCATTGGTTAAACTGCTACCAACATCATAACCAAACATAAGTTGCCTTATACTTGACAAATACTATTGATTTAAAGTTTTGCATAGTTTTTGTTAGTTGTGTTACAGTTTAGAGTTCTTAATACTTTAGTTGAGCTTACGGGAACGGGTATCAAAAATACCTTAATCATGCAGTTCTAGAATCAAGATCAATAGTATGAATATGACGTCAATAATTGTGCAAATAGAAAAACTTTTATTCATTTACTAAGCAATCTTTTTCACAATAGTAATTCGCCAAAAAATCAAATGTCCATAATTCTAAATATACGTGTAAATCTAATAAAAAATTGAATTAGGTATAAATTGAGCCTCTCATTTTAAATTTGAAACAAGTAATCTTTTATTTATATCTTCAATTGTCTTTGCTAACGCATTTATTTCAATAGTATGAATATGACGTCAATAATTGTGCAAATAGAAAAACTTTTATTCATTTACTAAGCAATCTTTTTCACAATAGTAATTCGCCAAAAAATCAAATGTCCATAATTCTAAATATACGTGTAAATCTAATAAAAAATTGAATTAGGTATAAATTGAGCCTCTCATTTTAAATTTGAAACAAGTAATCTTTTATTTATATCTTCAATTGTCTTTGCTAACGCATTTATTACGTATTTACAGTTGACGCAATGCAAACAATTTCATTTTTATTTTGATCTAGTGAATTTAATGTGTATTATTACAACTAACATTCTCAAGTTTCACATTCTTTCTTAAATAAATTATTTATTTTGATAAATTGGTTTTGTTAGGTTAAGACCCAAATACAATGTGTTTCGCAAAATTAAGAAATCGTCTTTTCTGATTATGCTGTGAAATTTATAAGCACCCTTGTTTATAATGAATATTGTATTTTCCACGCAAACGAGCCAACTTGTCTGTTTCAAAATTATACTATCACATTGCTCTCTGTAGTTACCTTTTCAACAAAAGTAGAATGGTTTGCTCGCAGCCTATTTGCATATATTACAGTTTAAATGAATTCTTATATTTATTAACAAAGGCGTTTATGCGACACATTTTATGACTTATTTCTAATTTTTGGTTTGTAAACGAACAATATAAAGCGAAGAATTTTATATTTCATATAAGTGATGACCAAGTTTAACTACAGAATTTAATTGCTCAATAAATTATTTTTTGTGGCATTGTTTCTTTAATTTGTCACGCTATTTGATAATAATGTTTTCTCTTTAAGTAGTGTAACTAATTCTTTCACAAACTAGTTTTTAAAAAGTGACCACTTTTAATATTCCTAATTTTACGTGATTTAATTTTCTTTGCTTTTGAATTAATTGAATTTGAATTACATTCATTACCACATATTTTATCACGGTTTTTATATGCTCTAATGCATATTTTTTAGTCAATGGCGCATGCAAGACTCAGTCGTCGGGAAACGCTGTCTGCATTGGCAACAGTGGGTGAATCTTCATGGTCAGCGTCTCATCATATGCAAAATATCGGTGTACTGACAAGTGGTGGAGATGCTCAAGGAATGAATGCCGCAGTTAGATCAGTTGTGAGAATGGGTTTAAATTTTGGAGCCAAGGTTTACTTTATTAAAGAAGGCTACCAAGGCATGGTTGATGGTGGCTCAAACATTGAAGAAGCTCATTGGAACAAAGTCAGTAATATTATTCAAATAGGCGGCACCGTTATTGGGAGTGCTCGCTGTCAAGCTTTTCGTGAACGTGAAGGGCGTTTAAAGGCTGCTAAGAATCTCATTGATAAAGAAATTGTTAATCTAGTTGTAATTGGAGGTGATGGTAGTTTAACAGGAGCAAATTTATTTAGAGAAGAATGGGGTGATCTTTTAAATGAATTGTTAGAAAAAGAACAGATCACAAAAGAACAGCATTCAACATTTGCTCATTTACACATTGTCGGCATGGTTGGTTCAATTGATAACGATTTTTGTGGTACAGATATGACTATTGGAACGGATTCGGCTTTGCATCGCATAATGGAGTCTGTTGATGCTATTGTTACTACAGCTGTAAGTCATCAACGCACTTTTGTCCTTGAAGTCATGGGAAGGCATTGTGGCTACTTAGCTTTAGTTGCAGCAATTGCCTCTGCTGCTGACTGGGTTTTTATACCTGAAGATCCGCCTGATGATGGATGGGAAGATGAAATGTGTAATAAACTTGAGGCAGGTAGAAAACAAGGTCGCCGCTTGTGTATTGTTATTGTTGCAGAAGGTGCTATTGATCGCAAAGGGAAACCTATTACCACTGATGATGTAAAAAATGCAATTAAACAGCGTACTGAACAAGATACAAGAGTTACTATTTTAGGTCATGTGCAGCGCGGTGGTAATCCCTCAGCATTTGATCGGGTTCTAGCTTGTCGAATGGGTGCCGAGGCTGTAGTAGCTTTGCGCGATGCAACTCCAGACAGTCCTGCATGCGTTGTTTCCTTGAGTGGCAATATGGCTGTACGACTTCCATTAATGGCTTGTGTAAATAAAACACGAGATGTTGCTAAAGCTGTCGCGGATGGCAATCATAAGCTCGCATTAGAGTTACGAGGGAAAAGCTTTAATAACAATTTAGAAATTTATAGAAAATTGAATCATCGTATACCCCCAGAAGCATTTAATCTCTCTGATGAAGATACCAATCAATCCAGTGTTGATGGGAAGCAACCACAAGTAATAGCAGTTTTAAATGTTGGTGCTCCTGCAGCAGGGATGAATGCATGCGTTAGAGCTATAACTCGAACTTTACTTGTCGGTACTTTCCCTGTTCTTCTTGTTAACGAGGGCTTTGAAGGTTTGATAAATGATGAGGTGTACTTTGCTAAATGGGTTTCTGTTGCAAACTTTATTTCACAAGGTGGATCTCTTCTGGGGACAAAGCGAACTACGCCTGAAGGTAATTTGGATAAAATTGCTGCGCAATTTTCCAAATATAACGTTACTGGTGTGATATTGGTTGGTGGGTTTGAAGCATTTATGTCAATAAAAATCTTATCAGCTGCTCGTGAAAAGTACAAAGAATTTTGCATACCAATGGTTGTTATCCCTGCTTCCATTAGTAATAATATTCCTGGTACTGATTTGTCTTTAGGTTGTGATACTGGTTTGAACTCTATTGTTCATGCGTGTGATACAATTAAGCAATCAGCTACTGGCACCAGAAAGCGTGTATTCATTATAGAGACAATGGGAGGCTATTGCGGTTACTTAGCAACAATGGCAGCATTAGCTTCTGGTGCAGATTCGGCCTATATACATGAAGAAGAATTTGGAATTACTGAGCTTAAGGATGATGTATTTCATTTGATTGATAAAATAAAGGGAGGCATATTACGTGGCCTTGTTATAATCAACGAAAAAGCAAACAAAAATTATAACTCTGATTTCATTCAAAGGCTATATAGTGAAGAAGGAAAACAGCACTTCTCATCTCGATTAAATGTACTCGGTCATATGCAACAGGGTGGTCAGCCCTCGCCGTTTGATCGTAACTATGGCACTAAAATGGGTGTTAAAGCAGCAGATTGGATCACAAGGCAGATTAAAGAAAATTGTCAATGTGATAACAGTATAGTAGTCACTTCTGCTCATTCAGCTTGTCTTTTGGGAATGAACAAGCGAACACTTGATTTCCAGCCTGTATCCTGGCTTGATGCGAAAACCGATTACGATAAAAGGATTCCCAGAAATCAATGGTGGATGAAATTAAGACCACTTCTTCGTATCCTTGCTAAACATAAATCAGTCTATCTGGCCCAAGGTGTTAATATTGATGATGCCTCAACGGCTTAAAGTGCACGTTTCTACTTATTAGATGTAAAATTTTAGTGTATAATGCTTGTAAATAATTTGCACTAACAAATGCAAACTTCATTTGGTCCTGTAATGTTTCAGAGCTTGAATTTCTAAAATATTTTGATGTAAAATTTACACTTTTATAAATAGTTTTGAATTTTATTTAGGTTGTTCTAATAAAGTAGTTGTTTGAATTGTTTCAATACATTTTAATTAATACTTTAAATGTAATACATCTCTATTCTCTAAAAAATATTGTATTACATACAAAAATGACTCTCACGCTTTAAATTAATTCTATTTATTGGTCAATGTAAGCGAATTGTATGTGTTCTGTGATTAATGATGCGTGTATGAATCGAAATGCCGTGAAATTTATTAAGTCAAGACTAACAATGTTACAATAATAGTATGCTATAGAAAATGAACACTAAGCCTTTTCATTTTAGTTTTTTAATAATATAAACGCAGATCGTAGAGCATCCCAAGATGGAGTTTTATTTGTTTTTGAAATGATTTAACAAAACAGTACATTATTACCTAATGTCACTAACAGTTGCTGTTTGTTACAATTTGTGAACATAGAAAACAACAAGCGGTCAAATATGATTTCAAGCAGAGCATCTGGGGTCAGAGCAGCAAATTCATTGGGGATTTCTCTGGAATACTCCATATTTCAAATAACCACACAAGCGAGAGTCGTAGACGAAACTTAAAAATGTTGCTTTCAAGTAAATTTCCCTCTGTAAAATCCAAAAACAATTTAGGGAAGCTGTCTTTTCTGAAGATATCATTTTTCACTGTGGTGCAGCATTTTTAAATATGGCCTTTATTTGAGTCTGTTAGTGTACCTTTTTTACTGTGCATGGCGTCATCAATATAGGCGTTTCAATCATTGATAAAAATCAGCTGTGAATTCTTTTTGTGGAACAATTGTTATTAAATTGGAATGCATTCAATGTTAGTTTAGTTATGCCTTGTAAATGACCTCAAATTATATTTATTTGAAAATTTCTAAAACGAAGACGTTTGAGCTTTTTGGCTTTTACAAGTTTCATACACACTCACAGGGAATAGGTATTGTGTTTGAATACAGTTAGCAGTGATCTTGTGAAAATCAAATTGCTTTTACTATGATGACGCAATTTACTAAGTTTAAATAACTGCATTCATAACCTGAATTTTTTGTGATGATTGGATTGAAAGACTTAGTGAGAATCTCTTTACATGTTCATGAAGTAATAGAAATTGCTTCCCAAATAATAATTTATTAGCATTTTATACTGTTTTAAGATATCAAGCGTTTACAACAAAGATTCTTTGCATTATTCTAGCCTTAGTGTTGGAAATGCTATAAATAAATGGCTGCATGTATACATTAAAATTTTATTAAATCTAATATCAAAATTCCGAATGCTATTTTAAAATTAGAACATTTAAAATATAATTTGTTCCGCTGAGAATATGCAATGGTACAATTCTATTTATATATTATATGGGCCGCACAATATATCACGGTGTTTCCGAGTAAGAGTTAGTTAACAAAAAATTCACTGGAAAAACTGTTGATACTTTCGAAAACTACACAATAGCAGGACTTCGGAATGACTGGTCAGCAACATCTTTTTTGAAGGATTAGTGAATACAGGCCATATTTTCAAAATGGCGAAGATTTTGCCATTTTTGGCCGTTACTGTTTTATATCCCAGACGTATCATCAAACTATAGTGGAAAATAATAGTAAACTCATTTCAAATAATTGTAAATGATGCAAAATTGAAACGCGGATAATTCGGTGTGCATGCAAGTAAAATGTCCATTATTAATAAGTAGTATGAAGTGGATGCATGTTAACATGTTTATTTTATAGAAATGAATTTTACCTTTGCAGGCCCTAATTACCACTACGGTATTTTACTAATTTTCTCATGTGTTATATGATTAAAAATGCTACATTTCTTATCTTTGTTACCTTATGTGATCGATAAACATCATGAAAAGCACCATACAAAAATAGTTCCGTAATTTTTGCGTATAAATCCACAATACAAATACAACAAGCAACGATAAATGAAACTACAAATGTCTACTATTGTACATACAAACACTCTGATGGAATTTAGTACCAAAAGATGCACTGGTTTCAGAAGAAACATTGAACTTCATCCAATGTTGATTGAAGTCATGGTGGATTGAGTCTTAGGGCTTTTACATTGTAATAGTTCTCCTGGACTGCAGGTACGATAGCAATGAGAATGCATTTTTTCACTCCTGGATCAAGAAAGGCTGACTTACGCTTTTGCTCGTGACATTCAGAAAAAATCGATAAAGTCACTTTGAAGAAGTTAACGCCACCATCTAAACTTATTTTGATCCAATTGAATAATGGCTTGAAGATCTTTCACGATTGATGAAATCTTGCAATGAAATCGGTGCTTTGAATTTAGAAAGGACAATAAACGATACAATAAAAGCCAATATCTTTGATGAAACCAATTAGGAAGAAAAAGTCACGTAATTGCATCAACGGACCACAATTATTGGATTTCAAACCTGCTAAGTGGAGAAACTTCATTTGATTTTGAGTTCAACGCCTTAATAACTCAGCCATTGTGTTATGTATGTTTGTTTGTTTGTCGCTTTGATATAGCAGTGTACATGTCATTTTGTCAATTATAATCTTTTCTAAATTCAAAATAGATAATGAGAAATACCGTACCAGTAATTAGGGCATGCATCCTCTTCATACTACTTATAAATAATCACCATTTTACTTGCATGCACACTGAATTATTTGCGTTTCAATTTTGCATCATTTACAATTATTTGAAATGAGTTTACTATTCTTTTCAACTATAGTTGATACGTCTGGGATGTAAGACAGTAGCGGCCAAAAATGGCAAAATCGGCGCCATTTTGAAAATATGGCCTGTATTCACTAATCCTTCAAAAATGATTTTGCTGACTAGTCATTTGAAAGTCCTGAGATTGTGTAGTTTTCGAAAGTATCAACAGTTTTTTCGGTCAATTTTTTATCAACTAACTCTTACTCGGGAACACCGTGAGAAAGCTCTTTTATAGTGCACAAATCGGTATTAAAGTGCCAGAATATGACGTCCTCTTTATACCACAAAACCTAGCAATTTCCAAATCGCCTAAATTCACGCAATTTTTTATTGGTTGAATGTCATTTCTATTTTAATTATAAAATTGATTCATAAGTAATTATTTTTTATTCATCGTAATTTTAGTTACGTCTGAACAAGGTGCAGTCCATTAAATGGTGCTATTAAAGTTTATCTTCGTTTTTTGTAAAAAAAAAATATACTTACATACAGAATCTTGAATTCCAAAATTTGTAAAATATGGTATAAAATCGGATGGTTTTAATTTTATACTATTTTATATTTAGTTTTTGTACTCAAGATATCGTATAGAATTTAGTGTCATTCAATTTTATCAATGAAAGCAATACATTTTGAAGGCTTCTTTATTTCGCAATGATGCCTTTTATTAAACATTTTTTTACTAATTTTTGAAATGTATCCGTACATTTATTTGTTTCGACATTGATTGAATTACTGCATTAAATTCAACATTCCTTAAACTAGAACTAAAATTCAACATTATACAGAATTATTCGTGATGGTAAATTTTTTTTAAACATCATGAAACTCTTTTGAGCATGGTTTTTGTAGAATTATAGGAGAAAACTAAACTTCTAAAATTTTTGTGGCCCATGTATTAAGTTTGTTAGTGTTAAAGGAATTTTATTGGGATCTACCATTACGTACAATTGATCAATTATAAATTGTACTATGGTTTAATAAAAATTCATTCAAAATTTTCAAGTATTTAGTGAACAAAGAAATTAGTCTCAACATATTCCTTTTTTAAAGAATTGTTCCATAAGTCAATTATAAGAGTAAAAAGCATTTTATTTCTAAAGACAACTTGTACAAACCATGTACAATATTTGTTTAAACTTAACTATCAATCTTCTTGAGCGCACACACATCTGATTAGTTGGAAGTTACCAACTCAAACCAGAGGATGGCTGCTAAGACTGTATCATGGTATCAATGAAGAAGAAAAATTTGTTATTCAGAAGTCACGTTAACCATATATCATAACCTAATAGCACTCTCAAAGCGTCAAAACTGTACAAGAAACATTGCAAAATATAATATTTCATTCTTGGACTATGGCATTTAATTTCTGTTAGTTGAGTTATAAAATTTAAAGCCCTTTTTTGAATTCAATCTCTTTCCTAGAATTGTGGAAATATCGTTTGATATTTTTTTGAAATATCTCAAGTGTATTCAGTAGCCTTAATTCTCTAGGCTTTAAGAAATTTTTACTGAATATTTTGTATTCAGTATTATTAATAACAGAATAATTGTTTGTTGTAAGCTGCATTGACCATTTCAACTGTGTATTAACTTTCTTTAAGAAACCTTCATTCACATCCATATAAAATACAATGTCATAATAAAAATGACTTAAGACTATAGTATGGATCAATTGAGTTTTAGCTTTTGTAGATAGCTGCTGAGTGCTTGAATTGAAATAGCCATTTTCTTAATGATGATATTAAATTGCTTTTGAAAAAGTTTGTAATGCATTGCAAACTTTTCAGGGTTGTATAGATAGATAGATAGATAACTTTTATTTTATCACGGATTGACATCCATAAAAGATACATATATAAATTTATAAATCATAACAGACAAGACAACTCAATGTTTCTTCAAATATCGATGAGGGAAAATCCTACTTGAGGCTCCACCTGTTGGATTTCTTTGTCGCAGATGTTCTTTCAAGTATTCAGTTCTTGTCGGGATATAAGAGGCCAGCGGATGGTTTGCCGATCTGGATATTCTGTTAAAGAGTTGATGATCTGAAGACTGCAGAATCTGATGCATTGGAAGGAATTCGTCAATAATGCCAAGCCTCATCGCCTTTCTTTGAATTTGGTCGATCTTCTTGTTGTTCGCTAACGACTGACCTCCCCATACACAACAAGCATACGTAAGTTTGGAGAGCACCAATGATCTGTATAACATTTTAAGTTCATCGGCAAAGAATCCAAGGTGTTTGAGTCTCAAAAGGAGATACAACGCTGATGATGCAGTGGCGGCGACAATATTTACATGCTTTGTGAATGTCAGTTTCTCATCAAACTCGACTCCGAGAATTCGCATACTCTGCACTCGTTGAATGCTTGGGATGCATTCAACTGATTCTTGTTGTCTCTTGCCAGAGCACACTACGATTTCTTTGGACTTCGCCATGTTCAAACTCAAGTTCTTCTTGTTAAACTGCTCGACAAGGGATTCAACCACCCGGAATGCAGCATCATTTCCAGTCGATCCTCCTATGACTTCGGTATTATCATCCGCAAAAACAGTGGATTTAACTGAGGCGTCGTTTGATATCAAAGGGTCTACATCATTCACAGCCAAGTTGTAGTAAGTTGGTCCACCAACGGTCCCTTGAGGAACACCAATATTTGTGGTCAAGCAGGTAGAAACATCACTATCAACCACAGTATAGTGACGCCTACCATGTAGGAATCCCATGACCCAGTTGACGATGTAGGGATTGACGCGAGGGCAGATGTCTTTCAGCCCTTTAAGAATACTGCTGTGTGACACGGTATCGAAAGCCTTGGACATATCCAAAGCTATTATCCGGACATATTCATGTGATTTGGCTAGTTTGCAGACATCATTTAAAATCTTTATGCCAGCACCTGTGGTGGATCCACACTTTCTGAAACCAAATTGAGTTGATTTCAGTGATATTTGATAAGCTTCGTCTACAAAGGTTTTGATGACTATACGCTCACAACACCTCGCTAAAATATTGGTGACGGAGATCGGGCGATAATCTTTCATCTGCTTTGGTGTTGATACCTTCGCAATAGGTATTATTTTAGATATTTTCCAACACTGTGGGAAAACTCCTGAGGAAATCGAACAATTAATGATGTGGCAAACTGGTCCTGCCAACCAGGCTGCATTATCTCGGAGAATCCAATAAGGGAGGTTATCAGGCCCCATTGAAGTCTTTGCTATATTTTTTAGGAACCGATACGTTAAAAATTCATCCACTGACGGCACATCAGCACCTTCTGTAGAAAGCATTGTAAAAACCTCTTCCGAGCCTGTTGAAATACTGTTGTAGAAGGAGTTCAATTCACTAGCTGGGTAAATGGAAGACGTGGGAGCAGCCCTACGTTTCCCGAGCAGCTGATTAATATGGTCCCACCATGCACGAGAGCCTTTTCTATGGTTTCTCTTCACATTTTTAATGATAGCTTCTCTGATCTGTTTTGCGATAGCATTCGCTTCAGCTAGCTTGCCCACTCGTACAAGCTTGTTCTTTCTTCGCTGCAAAATTTTTGTGAGGGGAGATGCAGAGGGAGGGTCTTTGTTTGACATCGTGATCTTGCGCTCTGGACAAGAAGAAGTGAAAATTGTCTGCAACATTTCAGTTAAATGATCACAGCAGAAGTCAGCATCGGTGATACTGTACAGCCAGGTGAAATCTGCGTCTCGAATCATTCTTGAAGCGACATCCTTATACTTTTGCCTCTGGTCACGAAATACCACAAACGAGAATTTTAAAATCAAATTTTTGTGGAAAGACCGAGGCTGGCGTTGTTAACTTTCACCTGGTGTGAACTAACCTTCTCCTAAATTGCCTCTCAACAAGCAGTGTGTGCTATTTTCTTCTGACTTTCCCTCTTTCTAGAGATAAGTGTAAGCTGTTATTATGATTTCGCCAAAATAGATCTAATGACCATTCTTTGTTAGAAATATAAGTTACAATATCTTTCAAAGCCTAATAAGTTTTTGTAACTTTATATTGACTTGCCAAATCACCTCTCCCCTTTTTAATTCATTGCCTTCAGTAATAATCCCTGTTGTGGAATGTCCAAAATTGACAATTAAAATATAAATAGAACTTTATAATAGAATTAACAATCGAATTACATTTATTCCTTGAGAATTATTTGAAGACCTAATATATCTAAAGTCATGCCAAGCAAAAAAATTCAACCAAAAATCAATTAGTTTATCCAATATACATGAAGCTTAACATGTTTTACACTTGCGCGCAGTGCTAAGTTCAGTTTGCTACCAAAATTGCCATAAAAATGAGCCACTGGGGCTTAAATGCCATGCTCAGTGTGCACCACATGTACCACCGGTGGCTCATTTAGCATTTAACGTGTTAAAGCTTGGGATTTGCTTTGTGGTAGCAATTCTAAACCAATGAAATTTTTTGCTTTGTGCCGAAATTATCTATAGGTTGATGAAAGCCGCATACATGTTTACTAAGAGGTGTAGCTGTTACGAAACGGCTAGCACAAATTGGAATAATTTTTTTGAGGTGAAAATTAAATAGGCTAAAACCAAAATTAATATTTCTATGTATATTGAACGCTTGCCACAATTTTCTCCATTTATCTCAATCCGGGAATGTTTGCAAGGGTAGTGGCTTATATTTGTTTTCTGCAGTATATCATGAAGTTGTGTTCTGTATATTTTGTACTATGTCAGTACGCAATTAAAAAGAACAGGTCAATATCAACACATCTATTAAATAGGGATGAGAACAATGATGGCAAATTCACACCCAATAATACTTTTCCAAAAATGCGAAACTTCGTCCTTCACTAAAACGACCAGACCTGTCAAAGGCAGGAATTACAATTGGTCGGATGGCTCTTGAAGCACTAGGCGGTTAGGCCACAGTTGCTAAGGGAGAGTATCACATTCTTACTCAATAAATATTCCAGCAGTTGGGAGTAATGCTTCAGTGATGGAACGCAACTCTAATTCCACAAAATTTCAAGGAAAATTTCTCTTCACTTGTCAATTAGTTTTGTGGATTTCGCAACATCTCTGAAGAGAATTTAAGTTTGCTAGTAATTTTTTTGTGGATTCCACATAAATATAAATTAGTGAGAAAATTGGAAACTGAAATTTCAATAATAATAATGTAAGATGTGATCTATTCTATTTTTATGTCATTTTTGTTCTGATGATTTTCCCATCTGTACCTGTAGGAATTGGTCACTATTTATGCCTTCTAAGATGAGATAAGATAATCTATATTCATTTTAATTTTTTACAATATTTCACTGATATTTCAAATGAATAGCGGCATTAACTACTATGTACAATATAAAATGAATAACAAAAATGATATAAACTTTTGTTTGAGAATTAATGATTTTAATTCTTTTTTTAAATTTTTTAAGTTTGTCTATTATTTTCATTTCTTTTGGCAATATATTCCAGGTTTAAATTGCTGTATTAATAAAGGATTGACTCATATTTTTATTTAATTTAACACGTGAATAGTTTTTTGATCATTTATTTTGCTTCAGAAAATCTGTCGAAAATGAGAATGATATCCAGTTGTAGGGTGGCATTTTGTTTATGAATTTGAAAAAATAAATAATATTGTAAATTATTAACCCTTGTGGAAAAAGAATAGATTTAAAAATGTTATCTTTTGTTTTAAAAGAGTTTTCATTACAAACATTTAATGCCCATTTCAGTTGAACTCCAATTTTTTTAGCATTAGACTGTGTATATTAGTATATAAACTAATAGCATAGCTTAAATTGCTCATAACGTATAAGCATGAAACATTTGAATTATTTTATTTGGGGTAACTTTTAGGAAACACGGGATATCATTCTAATACCATTTTTTCAATAATAGTATTTATTTGCGATGTGAAATTAAGCTTTGAATCTATTGTTATTCTTAGATATTTGAATTTATTAACAGGTGTAATAGATACATCATTCAAGTTAATCGAGTAGTCAGAGATGTCCGTTGCTTCATACAAAATTCAGTTTTTTTCGCGTTAATACGTAATCTATGTATGCTAAAATAGTTTTTCAATTTAATAAAATTCGATTCAATAACTTTTACAGCATTATCGAAAGATTCATTTCTATAGTAAATAGATGCATCATTGGCGCATATTGTGTTATTTCACAGTCAATAATCCTTTTCATTTTATTCACATAAAGATTAAAGAGCAGTGGGTCTAGTATAGTTCCTTGAGGAACACCATGATTGACTGACATTCAATTTGAAAAAGTAACTTAACAGGCTGAACTTAACAAAGCTAATAAGATATCAATATCAATCATTCTAATTGGAGATTATAAAATGATCTTAACAAAGAAGAAAAAGTAATATACTTGATTTAATATATATCTATGGCATATGTCATCATTGTAAGAACTCCAAAACCGAAATTCAAAGAATTCTTCATTAATTGATTATATAATATGTGAATCCTAAAAAAAGTTGTTTGATATTAGATCATTTATTAAAATGTGCAATATACAAAGAAAACTTTGAACCAATGAAGAAAAACAATGTATTCATTTAAAATGTAAATTCAATCAAAATATATTATTCAATTGCATTTTAACTTTTAAAATTACATTGGAAATTATTTTACAATGTAGAAAGTGTTGAGAAAAACTAAAATTTATTTCCGATAATTTAAATTTTTTTCACAATAAGCAATGTCACATATAGAAGTACAACAAACTAAGTGTGATAAGAAATTACTGGAATTGAAATTATGGATAACAAATGAAGCTAAGCTTTTAATTAGAGTGAAACATACTGCATATACAAGTACTATAATGAAAAAATTATTACAAACTTTATTAAATATAAGAACATAAGAAACCAATTAGCTAATAAATGCTAACAAGAAATAAATAATTTTTTAAGAAGTCTTTTGAAAAAAAAATAATTCGCAAAAATAGAAATTAACTTCGAGTTTTTCCAAACCAAAAATTGTTGGAAATTTCTTCTATAAAAACAGCAATAACGAAATTGTCCAAAAAAATTATAGCAAACATATTAAGTGAATCATTTATAAATTTTGAAAATGTAATGATAATGAAAAAAGAAACATTCTCAATCAAAATCATAAGAACTTAAGACACAAGGAAACATTTTATTTTACAACAATTTTAGGAAACATCAAGACATCTAAAGTAAAAGTCGACGGTTTATGAAATTCAGAATCCGTTCAGTTTTTAGCAAAAAAGCTCCCGTTCGGATCACGGTTCGGTTTATCGTCGACCTCTAATATCCATATGATAATCATTAGGCATGCTTAACTGAAATGCATGTAAAATGAGTATTATTGGCAGCTTTTGTACTTGGGAAACGGGCGCCAGCAACCAATCACTGCGTGCCCACTTGTGGGTGCAAGCTACAATTATTGCCCAATGGTTAGCACTAGCTGTGGTCATGTTGGTGATTTGCACTTAGTGAAACGATTGAAAGAGCGAGCTGGTGCTTAACACATTATTTGTATATTTTTTATGTACAAAAGATTTTAATGCAGCAGATGTCAATATTAAATTTTCATATAAAATATCTAGGCAGATGTCAATATTAAATTTTCATATAAAATATCTAACTTTTTTAGATGTTCACTTAAAGCAAGAATATGGAATAACTATTTAAAGTGTACATTATAAGCAAACATCGGGTCTCTCAATAATACCCACAAGTTCAGAACATCGCAATATTGTTAAGAAGATAATTAGATCTCTTGAATTTTTCAAGGATCAGCTCACCTACCTCAGAATTCATTCCAATTACATGAAATTTCTTTAAATCATTAGTAAATATTGGATATAGAATTCAGTTTTTAATGGAACAATATAAAGTTTTTATTAATTCACTTGAGGGAAAAAGGTGGGCGTTATTTAAAAGATTGTAATCAACATCAAATTCGAACATATAGAAAAGCCCTTAAACTTTATTACATTAAAGGATTAAATATTAATATTAAGCAGAGAATTATCTGGTGTTCTCAAAAATCAGTAAAGAAAATATTGACAAAATCAAGGTATGCAATGAAACTGGTCACCCCATGGGACTTGCTAGGTATTTACTACGAACTTTTGGCGCTTTTAATGGTTTTTAGAATAACTAAGCTGGTGCTCTTTAATTTTTAGAATTTAGAATGTATAAATAGTTAATATTTGATTTAGTTGTAAAAAACGTGAGAAGACATTTGTCAAAACGCTTTGTAGAATGTAAGCTTTTAAGAAACTTTTTTACTTTAATTATGTATCCTGATACTAATATGAAAATCTCAACAAATATAATCATTGAAAATGCAGAACCAGGTGATAAGAAATTACTTCTTAACTTAAACAGACTTTCTCAACAATGTAAGAATATCCAATAACCCGGACCGACTTTTTAAGTATGCCCTTGACAATATAATTAAGACTCTGGAAAACATGATTATTTAAAGAGAACTAAGGCAAAAATTGATTTTATTGGAGGCTTCATAAACTTTACATTCGATGATATATGTAAAGAAGCAATTGCATTACATGAAAGAGAAACGGGGATGAACCACGAATCCCATAATATATATTATTATTATTGTATTGTTATTATTATTACTATTTCATGTTTTATTGAACATCTGCTATTCGCATTTAACCAATGTATTATTGACAACGAATTTCCTGAACTTTTTAAAAAATCAGATATAAGTCCTTTATTTAAAAAAGGTAACCTTCTAGTTGCAAAAAATTATATACCGATTTGTATTAGCCATTCTTTTAGTAAACCGTTAGAAAAATTACTAAATAATCAAATAGTAAAAGCGTATTTGAAATCTGAAAATATTCTCTCGAAAAAACAATCTGGTTTTCGTAATGGTTATAGCACTCAAGATGCAATTTTATTAATATCAGAACAAATAAAATCTAATTTATACCTTAATAAATGTAGTTGCGTTGCACTTCTTGATTTAAGCAAAGCTTTATACTCAATGAATTTTGACATAATGAAAGACAAACTAATGTATTATAATTTTGATAAAAAATCTATTATTTTAATAATGAACTTCTTTAAACCTAATCCTTACAGCCTTTTTATGTACGTTGGCTTCACAAGAGGAGGGTTAAATATACTCCCAGATTTATTTTTGATGTATGAATGAATGTTATTGTCATGAAATTGGCACAGAGGTAATATGGGATAAAAAGTTCGAAAAAATTCAAAAAAATAATTTTTATGCAGACGTTTTTGAGGACTTCAGCATTTTTTGCAAAAAATTTGATCAAAATGGTTATTATTTTTGGGCAACTTTTAATATTTTTCTATTCAAAACACTAATTATGAGGTCTAGTAATAACTTAAGGCATATTAATTTGTAGTTATTAATGCTGATGTCAGCATATTTTTGTTTTTGTCTAGTCATTTTCATATTTCTATATTAAAATAAATGTAAATAACCGTTGACAAAATAGTCATAATGCTTTCCAAAAATCTACAATGGGGAAAAATCAAAATATATTACATGTATTACTGACCAAAGCGTTTCACAGGGCACAGTTGTCGTTCCCATTCTATTTGCAATTTAGGTTAGCGGCATAACCCGAAATGTAAAAAATACCCACTAAAATTTATCAATGTTCAGATAATACCTGTCTTATAAGTACTGGTATAATTGCCATTTTTTGCAACTAAAAATCTCCAAAATGACAAAATATAACAAAATATTTCTCAAATAATCAACTGAAAGTAAATATTGAAAAAGCACAATTCATAATATTCTCTCCTAAAAAATGCAGAAATCTCACAATAAACATTGAACTTAATATAATTTAGAGGCGTGCATTCAGGGTAAGCACGGTAAGCGCCACTTGCCCATTGAAATTTCCGTGAAACAATGAAGAAATAATATTTATGCTTACACAACATATTTATAAGCTTCCAATTATTTTAAATTTCTTTTTTTCTTAAATTCTAAAAATTAAACTAATTACTGTTCATTTTCATCATTTAAATAATGTCAAATACTGTATTTTGGGTAGGTTTTTTCTTGTTGAACAATTGAACTATATGAGTTTTGTAATAATTAATTCAATATTATAAACATCAATAATCAATATTCTATTACTTAAATTTGCTACGTAATACTTGGCTACTCTGTAGGTGTAGCTTAATTGTGATAATTTGTATTGAAAAAAAACCAATGTTTCTCAATTACAACTGAAAACAGTCCGCGAAACTGTCTGCGCTTCCTTTATCCCATTTTGATAACGTAATAGACAAAATCTCCAACCAATCAAAATTCGAAAATACTACGCAAGGACCGCGGGATTGTTCAATGATTTATATTGTAGAGGCGACTACGGTGATTGAAATTAAACTAGAACTGCAATTTAGCCTCCAAATCACTTATAAATAATTGATGACAATCAAAATTAGATTTTTTACTTATCAATCACAAGAAAATTTCACTTAAACTACAAAAATGATTGTATAGAAATAACTTTAAAATAGAAATATAGAAATAAATAAATAAATGTTGAAGTAAATACAGCCAATTTAGTAAATTCAAATGTAAATTTTTGTATTATAAGATAATGATTTATATATTCTTGAAGTTATAGTTTCATACAACATATGCAATACAAACATATAAATATTATATTATATCATATTCCGCTTCCCCCATTAATATGTGCACTGCACACCACTGATATAACTCAGGTACCAATAAAGCAAAACGAATCTAATAACTATTTAGCAAGAACATACTAAATATATATATATATATATATATATATAT
>CABFPE010000004.1:37785-48343 GCA_900660155.1 Hofstenia miamia | reverse complement strand
GGTATAGCTTTTCATAGTCTTCTAATTTTTTTCACAAACCTATTATTTTTATATTGTGAAAACGTAAGTAAAATAGCAAGAAACACATATTTGGTGAGTTAAGAATGAACTAATATTAAATGAATTTCCAAAAAAATTCAAATTTTAAGATTTTATTAATCACAAAAAATTTGATGGCAATACATTTCTGAACATTTAAAATTGATACTGCTGATATGAAGAACGTTTTTTCGCTTGAATATCATAAACGAATCCAGTTAGAAAAGAAATTGGAAATTCCAATTCCCCAAGCCCGGGAAGCACAAAAAACGAAGGTCGATCTTTTTAATAGGTATATAAATCAGAAACGTAAAAATGAATACAGTAGAGATAGAAAGTATAAAAAGCAGTATGTCTAAGATTTATAATACATTGGAGAATTTTCGTTGGTGCAAAATTATTGTGCCAAATTTGAAGCTCTCTTGTCAAATTGAAATAATGTATTAAATTCGACATATGTGCATTTTCAAATTTACACAGCTGGTCCATCAATATTCAATATACTACTTGGACATGTACAACTTCTTTGTAGAACTTGATGCATTTTTCAGAATAAGGCTTGTAAGTCAAATGAAAATAAGAGCGTAATTTATATAAACCAGTTCTCATCATAGTACTGAACATTAAAATGTGATTTTGAATTGTAATTAATCATATATTTTGTTATTATGAAATTCAATTTAACAATATAATTTGAATACTAATTTAATGAGCGATCTGCTTTAATAAGTGACGTGAATTAATTATAATGAATTCACTTAAAATTTAACGAAAGAAACGAACATTTAATATGATTTTTCAGAAGCATCCTGTATGTATAGCTAAATCCGTTGATTGCGCAATATTAAGTATTGTGTTCAATCGAAGAAACCGTCACTACTCAATGGCACATGTAATTTATTCAAGACAAGATACAATTTCCGCATTAGCAACAATCGAAGAGGCATCATGGTCAGTTTCTCATCAGATGAAAAATATTGGCGTTCTTACAAGCGGCGCAGATGCTCAAGGTATGAATGCAGCTGTAAGGTCAGTAGTTAGAATGGGCCTGAATTTTGGAGCTAGAGTTTTCTTAATCATGGAGGGTTATCAAGGCTTAATCGATGGTGGCTCTCAGTTTGAAGAAGCACATTGGAACAAAGTCAGTAAAATAATTCAATTAGGTGGTACTATTATTGGAAGTAACATTTGTAAACAATTTCTTGAACGTGAGGGTCGTTTAAAGGCTGCTAAGAATCTCATTGATAAAGAAATTGTGAATCTAATTGTAATAGGTGGTGGGGGTAGTCTAATAGGAGCAAATTTGTTTAAAGAAGAGTGGAGTGATCTTCTAAATGAATTGGCAGAAAAAGAACAGATCACAAAAACGCAACATACCACATTTGCACATTTACACATAGCGGGCATAGTAGCATCTATTGATAATGATTTTTGTGGAACAGATATGACTATTGGGGCAGATTCAGCTTTGCATCGCATTCTTGAATCGGTCGATGCCATTGTTACTACAGCTGTTAGTCATCAACGCACATTTGTCCTTGAAGTAATGGGGAAGTATTGTGGCTACTTAGCTTTAGTTGCTGCAATTGCTTCTGCTGCTGAGTGGGTTTTTATACCCGAAGATCCGCCTGATGACGGATGGGAAGATGAAATGTGTCAAAAACTTGAAGCAAACAGAAAGCAAGGTCGCCGCTTATGTATTGTCATTGTTGCAGAAGGTGCTATTGATCGCAAAGGAAAACCTATTACCACTGATGATGTAAAAAATGCAATTAAACAGCGTACTGAACAAGATACAAGAGTTACTATTTTAGGTCATGTGCAACGCGNACAAAGTCAGTAAAATAATTCAATTAGGTGGTACTATTATTGGAAGTAACATTTGTAAACAATTTCTTGAACGTGAGGGTCGTTTAAAGGCTGCTAAGAATCTCATTGATAAAGAAATTGTGAATCTAATTGTAATAGGTGGTGGGGGTAGTCTAATAGGAGCAAATTTGTTTAAAGAAGAGTGGAGTGATCTTCTAAATGAATTGGCAGAAAAAGAACAGATCACAAAAACGCAACATACCACATTTGCACATTTACACATAGCGGGCATAGTAGCATCTATTGATAATGATTTTTGTGGAACAGATATGACTATTGGGGCAGATTCAGCTTTGCATCGCATTCTTGAATCGGTCGATGCCATTGTTACTACAGCTGTTAGTCATCAACGCACATTTGTCCTTGAAGTAATGGGGAAGTATTGTGGCTACTTAGCTTTAGTTGCTGCAATTGCTTCTGCTGCTGAGTGGGTTTTTATACCCGAAGATCCGCCTGATGACGGATGGGAAGATGAAATGTGTCAAAAACTTGAAGCAAACAGAAAGCAAGGTCGCCGCTTATGTATTGTCATTGTTGCAGAAGGTGCTATTGATCGCAAAGGAAAACCTATTACCACTGATGATGTAAAAAATGCAATTAAACAGCGTACTGAACAAGATACAAGAGTTACTATTTTAGGTCATGTGCAACGCGGGGGTAATCCCTCAGCCTTTGATCGTGTTCTTGCTTGTCGGATGGGTGCAGAAGCTGTGGCAGCTTTACGTGATGCAACTCCAGACAGTTCTGCATGTGTTGTGTCTTTGATAGGAAATATGGCAGCACGACTTCCATTAATGGCTTGTGTAAACAGAACACTTAAAACTTCGGAAGCTCTAGCAGCTGGAAATTATAAACTAGCTTTAGAATTACGAGGGAAAAGCTTTAATAACAATTTAGAAATATATAGAAAGTTAAATCATCGTATTCCACCAGAAGCATTTCACATTTCAGGGGATGATACAAATCAATTTAGAATTGATGGGAAGCAACCACAAGTAATAGCAGTTTTAAATGTTGGTGCTCCCGCAGCAGGGATGAATGCATGCGTTAGAGCAATAACTCGAACTTTATTAGCTGATGCTTTTCCTGTGCTTCTTGTCAATGAAGGTTTTGAAGGACTAGTTACTGATAAAGTGTTCTTTGCTAAATGGGCATCGGTTGCTAACTATATTTCCCAAGGTGCATCCCTATTGGGAACAAAGCGAACTACACCTGAAGATAATTTAGATAAAATTGCTGAACAATTTTCCAAATATAGTATTACTGGTCTGATATTGGTTGGTGGGTTTGAAGCTTTTATGTCAATAAAAATCTTATCAGCTGCTCGGGAGAAATACAAAGAATTTTGCATTCCAATGGTCGTTATCCCAGCTTCCACTATTAACAACATCCCTGGCACTGAGTTGTCCCTTGGGAGCGATACGGGCTTGAATTCTATTGTTCATGCTTGTGATACAATCAATCAATCAGCTAGTGGAATTAGAAAGCGTGTGTTCATTATAGAGACAATGGGTGGCTATTGCGGTTACTTAGCAACAATGGCAGCACTAGCTTCTGGTGCTGATTCCGCCTATATAAATGAAGAAGAATTTGGCATTACTGAACTTAAAGATGATGTATTTCACTTGATTGATAAAATAAAGGGAGGAATTTTACGTGGTCTTGTAATAATCAATGAAAAAGCAAACAAGAATTACAATTCTGATTTTATTAAAAGACTATACTCTGAAGAAGGAAAAGAGCATTTCTCATCTCGATTGAATGTTCTTGGTCATATGCAACAAGGTGGTCAGCCTTCACCATTTGATCGTAATTATGGAACTAAAATGGGTGTTAAAGCCGCAATGTGGATCACAAATCAAATCAGAGAAAACTGCCATTGTGACAACAGCATTGTGGTTGTTTCTGCGCATTCAGCTTGTCTTTTAGGCATGAACAAGCGAAAACTAGAGTTTCAGCCTGTCACATGGTTGGATGCAAAGACTAATTACAGCAAGGAGATTCCTAAAGATCAATGGTGGATGAAACTACGTCCGTTACTTCGCATTCTTGCGATGTATAAATCAGAATATTTAACTCAGTCAGTGTGTATTGATGATGCATCCACTGACTAATATACAGCTTTAGTATCGATTTTTTGTACATCATATTTTTGAAATGAAGCTGTTTCTTAATTTAAATTTAAAACTTCATTTCATAAAACGAATTATAAGCTCCCACAAACACATAATCTTATTCATGACTTATAGTCTCTGACAGTGATTTTCTTTTATACATTAATGCAATTTCAAATATCATTGATTGAAATTGTATGGTTTGCATGCGTTAATATTTGTTCAGTTCATTTTTTGATTTAGAAGTTTGTTTTCGTTAAGGCAAATAAAACATTTCTCGAAATGTACTTTTCAACCCCTGAGCTGGAAGTGGTCCGCTTTTTCCCATATTAAGACCGGACTGGACCAAATATATTAGAACCAGACCAGAGAATTAAATTTTCACCCACATTCCTTTTCATATGAGATTTTTTGCAATGAATATTGGTGTTCTGATTTCAAAATGTTTGATATTTTCAAAATTATAACTCTATGAGCTTCCGATTTGCTTAGAACTCTTAAATGTTAAATTTACATAATGTGGTTTCCAAAACAATTTTTGTTATTACCAGCATGAATTGTAAGCTAATACTTTAGATATTATGGAGAATCTTACTACTTTGAAAATCGGCTGGGGTGTGTTAATAAAAAAATAATTCTGGAATTTCGTGTGGCTTTTCACACTGGGTGTGCATTTAATAATCAAATGCGAAGTAGTTATGTGATATACCTAAATTATAATTAATTTGGCAATTGATAAGCTACTGCTAAACTGACCATACTATTAAGTGTAGATTTATATCTGATACAATCAAATTGTTTCTGCGGAAGGTGTTAGTTAATTAGATGAGGCAAGCAATGAATGATAATTAATAAATATGTCGAATGATTTGGGTGTTTTTTATTATAAATTTTTTATTGTACATTTCGATATAAATGTGTACATATATTGCTGCGCACCAGTGACTTTGTGCCCTCCCGATTTCCACTTGGTGACATTTACCCCATATTACGAATCGAATAACAAACCTGATGTCAATACATAGTTACAGCAAAATGAAAATAAATATTATATCAGTAAAGCGAATATGTTATTCAATATAGTTATTCAGGGGTATTTACACTCATTCCAGTAGAATTGCAAAGCCTATTGACATGCTAGTATTATTAATGGAATCGAATCAAAGATATATATATATATATACATATATATACATATATATATATATATATATATATATCATATATATATATATACATAATTTGAATCAACGTAAAATATCTTTCTGCTATTCAATATTAATCTATTCAATATTAATGATACTTCACTTTTTTATCAAAGCTTGCTTGCTTTAATAATCTAAATGTAAAAAATGTTTACAGCACATTTGGCCTGGTTATCAAAATTTGAAATATACTGCAAATAAATGATTTAAAAAGTTTTTCGAATCAATTAAATGAACAATAAAATTTGTTCTTCGAACTGTCTGAGATAAGTAAGTCTAAATTCTTTATATATATATATAAACTATATTTATGGTAAATCATTGCATTTGAATAGCAAAAAAATTGAGAATGTACCCTAAGGGCTGTTTGTGTAGGCCTATATGCTGATCATTTTCTATGTCTTCAAAAATATATGATAAAAATATGGAAATTCCTTTGTAGAAATGTTAGTGAAATAATAGCATGTATTTGAAACCATCCTCTTCCCACCGTTCTTACAATGATTACGCTAACAATTGCTGCTGGATTGGTCCGGTTAATCCGGTAAGGTTAAAACCGGTTAAACCAGTCCGGTCCGGTTAAAGCCGGTTAATCGGCAGGAGCCGGTTAATTAGGTTAAAATACGGTTAAGAAATTTTATTTTGATTTTCAAAATTCATTGATTACAAAAGAATAGAAATTGTTTTCATTCTAGTCCTAATCTAATTATCAAAGTTAAGAGATAATGATGCATCAAATCCAACATGTTGGAATTCACATTGTTGTTGTTAGATTGTACTTCAAATAGATAAATTCATTGATAAAGTTCTAACTTTCTTAACATAATCTTTTCTATCAACATCGGTTTGGATAACGTATCCTTTCTTCATTAATGCTTGCTTTATAAAAATCTCATGTCTAAAGCCACGAGGACGATATATACATATTTTTATATATATATATATATATATATATATATATATATATATATATATATATATATATATACATGTATATATACATCAAATTTATGGTAGCACATAGGACATAGGAATAGACCAATTTTATTTTGAAAGATAGAAATAGAATATATTTTATTTAATTTGAATTTTCAAAGATCCAGTTAATTCCGGTTAAAATCGGTTAAGTTATGAAGATATCCGGTCCGGATAATCCGGTTAAGGTATATTGGGATGCACAGCACTTCTAATAATGCTCAATACTTTTTCAGAGCTTGAACAATTAAATTTCCGAACTGTCAAGTATTTGAAAAGGACTGCAATATTCATTTCAAGCAATCCTCGTTGGGGTTGAGCAAAGTTCGCAACCTTACTTATAGATCATTATCTGTCATTTTTTATTTTGTTGAATTTATTGAGGCCTTAATCATTTTTTGAAACTTTACACATTGATTCATTTTTGAAATTGTAGAGGGTAATAAAAATTATGTAAAATCGGATACCTATCCATAACATGTTTTCACACTGTTTCAAATTTCAAACAATGACCAAATGTTGGTGGGTCTTAATTAATGGACAAACTCAAATTAAAATTCAAAAACATTATTATTCTATATTACTTTTAACAATCAAAGCATTTGTAGATTACTTTTGAACCAGCTGCAACTTCAAAGCCAATAAATATTTTCATATTCTTTGTCTTATTTATTCGATATATAGAACACTGGCAGACAATATAAACAACTTAAGTAGTCGTGGGTGAGGATTTTTTTTGATCCTTGCATTGGAAACAGTTGCATCTTTAACCAATGACTAAAAAATGTTTTCAAATCAAGAATTTTTGTTTTACTTCTTAAAATCTCGCAACTTAGATAAAGCAACTTTTACTAAGCATTGAAAACATATTCCTGGGATTTTTAGTCTCTGCCTTTACAGAGATTACTTCGGCTAATTAGACACCTTAAGTGTCGTGAGTCTAAGCTCTAAACTAGAGTAGCAACCCGAATTTGCAAAACTAAAACATACAATTTTTTGGTGGAATTCGAAAGATGATTCGATTTTTAAGTGGAAGACCTCTAATATCCTTAAGTAATTTTTTTTAAATCAGCATGACTTTTAAGAATATCATCTGCAATTTCAAGATTAAAAATTCAGCATATGAATCAGATATAGAATCAGGAAGTTATAGGATAATTAATGTTCAGTTATCTATAAGTAATTTCAATACTATTTCAATATAACACAAATTTTATGTCTTTAAAATAATTAATAAAACGTAGTAAGTTTGGCCCCGTTTTTATATACTAAAAATGCTCTCTTGACTCCAATATATTTTGTAGGTCATCCNTATATCACCTTTTTAATTCGGTATTTTTTGCATTGTCACTTGTTGCTGCCTGTAAAATCTGGATTAAGTCGTATGTACATGCATGATTACGTTGAACCTATTCATTGATCGATCAAGCCTACAAAAATTACATCGTGGGCCGCCTAGATTCATCAATATGATGAGTTTTGGTAAATTTTCAAGATTTTAACTTGCAATAATCTTCAAGTTTTAGTTATAATAAGAGTGAATCTGTAACACTATATTTGCCTATGTCATATGAGCTAGAATTCATCGTTGTTATAACAATCTGCAACTAAAAGACGTCAACATATTTCGCAAGCAACTTAAAAACATAAAATATTTCAAAATGTGTATAAGGACAAAGTTAATATTAGGAAAATATTTACAAAACGGGCTCGTGTATGGCCTGCAAAACAAAACTATACTTACTAGAAAATTATTTTTAGAAGTTTACTCTTTAAATAATATAGCTTTTAGGTCACTTCATTTCTTACCTGTCAAGTGTTATGAGGACAATATGATACCACGAACTACCGATAACCGCCCACATTAGATAAGTGGAATCAAGTAGGTGGCAGACCAATGTTGTCCAAACTCCAGGGCTCGGGTGCACTAAGGGCTGAAGAACAGTCTTAAACATGAATAAAAACGATGTAAAAAAGTCAACGCTTGCTAAACTAGCACAGAAGGTATTTGAAACGGAAAGTTGCAGTTTGTGTGAAGATAAATACATAGTTAAAACTATAAAGTTGAACATCAACGAGAAAACATTTTCAAATGTTGTGATAACAAGCTGCAGGGTGGAGGCATTCTGCAAAAACGTTTCTGCTGTTTTATTCATGATTGGAGAATAGGTTTTTGAGTGTCGAATTTAAATGAAGAGTTGATTTCTTATTGGTGAGTATGAAAAATTTATTCTACCAATCAATGATTATACGTAGATTGAGTGTTGCGACAAAATTAATTACGTAATTAACATATATATATATATATATATGTATAAATATATATATATATATATATATATATATAGATCGGGTGCTCCAGAAAAAATGCCACAACTTATTTTGGCTGTAAAAATTGTAATTTTTGTTTTACCAAAATATCCTATTCAGGGCTTGTTAAAAACTTAGCGGCAATTTTAACCGTGTTTTTCTTTTTCAGATCGGCTGTGAAATGTTCACTTTGGAGCAGAAGCAAAAAATTGCCCAATTCTGGTACGAGACACAATCGTACGTGCAGGTTCGTCGCAAATTCCAAAACGAATTTGGATTTCACCGTAGAACACTAGACAACAAGTCAATCTGGAGGATTGTTAAACACTTCGAAAAGGAGCAAACACTATACAATTGCAACAAGGGTAGAAGTGGCGCTAAACCAATCGTAACGCCAGAGAAACGCCTGGAAATCAAGGAGTCAGTTGTGAGAAGCCCAAAAATGTCCTATCGCAGACGGGCACAAGAGTTAAGCCTTACATCAACCACACTGCTGCGCTCCATGAGGAATGATCTGAAGCTTGAAATGTGTGAGTGGTTGAACGAGAGGCTGGAGCGCTCGCCTAGGTGGTTGAACAACATCTGGTTCAGCGATGAGGCTCATTATCACCTCAATGAAGCGTTAAACAATCACAAAAACGTTTTCTGGGGTGAGGAGCCTTCTGAGGAGGTGAGTGAGAAACATCTGAAGGGCGCCAAAGTGACTGCATTTATCGCATTCAACCGCATACATGGTCTTATCGGACCGTATTGATTTCAAGACAGGCGTGGCAAGACAGTGACAGTCAACAGCGAGCGTTACAGTGAAATCATTAACAAATTCAGCACTGAACTTGGTCAAAGGTTCACTGTCCTTCAAAAGAGCGGAATGTGGTTTCAGCAAGATGGAGCTACGCCCCATACAGCTCAGGATTCTCTCAATTTGCTGAAGGAGCTTTTCGGATCCCGCGTGATCAGTTTCCGCACAACACATGAGTGGGCACCTCATAGCCCTGACCTCAATCTCTTGGACTTTTGGTTCTGCGGAGCGTCTAAGGGAGAAGTGTTTGCATGCAAACCAACTATCCTTGACCATTTATAGCTGACTGTCGAAGTTTATGCAGCCAATGTGACGGCAGAGACATGCCGCAAAGTCGCGGAGAATTTCTCTCTCCGGATCAAAGCATGTTTCAGTCGACGTAGTGCTCACATCGAACACATACACTTCAAGAAGTTTGTTTGAGTGTTGGACAAATTGCCATCATGTTAGCTTTTCAAAATTCAAAAGTTTGTTCTTGTATCTCTGTCTGTTCCTAAATAATCGGAAATTAAAGTTGTGGCATTTTTTCTGGAGCAACCCTCTATATATGATATGTATGAATTAAGAAAAATTAATTTAAATTTTGCAATAAAACTTACAAACGAAAATTCCTCAGTGCCACTAAATGGGGTTAATAGAAACCGCTTTTTCAATGATCTAGTAAAATTTGTAAAATGTATTTCATTCAAACTTTACACCATGATGTGTCCTATAGATCTTTAGATTACATTTCAATAAAATAAAAACATTTAGTTTTCAAGAATTTTTTTAAGTTATGAAAATATTCCTAATCACCTTTTTGGATGGGTTGATAGTAATTTTACTATATATATATATATATANGTTTATTGGAAATCGATAGTGCTGATTGTTCAGGTTTATTTTAAGATGGAAAAGAAAGACAAAACTGAATTGGTTGTGATGTTTTATAAGAATAGTCAGAGCTATGCTGCTGCAATCAGAAAGTTTTGTTCTTTACATGGAATAAAAGATTTCTCTTGTCGACCAAAGGAATCCACTTTAAGAGCATTGATTAAAAAGTTTGAAGAACATGGAAGTGTCGATGATCTATCAAGAAGTGGTAGAGGAGATTGCAGATCTGATAAAGATTCTGAGGCTGTGATGGAAGCAATTGCAAGGCTGAGAGAAGAAGGAATTTTGCCAGCAACCAGAAATATTTCTAATGAAGTGGGTTGTTCAAGCTCTACGTCCTGGAGAATAATGAAATATGACTTAAAATTGCGTCC
>CABFPE010000004.1:0-20052 GCA_900660155.1 Hofstenia miamia | reverse complement strand
GTGTTTTTAATCTATTTATAGTATTTCCAAAAGAAGTACCTGTTGATTCAAATTTAAACTTTCTGCCAAGATGGCGGCTGAAAATAATGAAAGCGTCATTTAGTCAAAAAGTATTTTTATCAACAGACACAAATATCTCTTTTTTGACACATGTTGTTTCTTGGTTGCATATTACAAATAAATCTGAAATAACACTAATTGATTTAATTACAATATTTTTAATCAACTTCTTTTCGATCTTAATCTCTTCTTGCAACATTTGCAGCTTATTTATGATTTTATTTGGATGATGCTACAAAATGCAGCAATAATTGGGAGAAAGTTTTTAGCACCATGTGCTTTAAATGTAATTTTCTCATTAGGCTGAGGGAATGTAATTGTAGGCTCAACATTGCCATTGCACTTCTTTTGGTGTTTTGTCAAGTTTTCACTAATTCTAAAGACTGTGAGACATTTGGTGTAGAAAAAACCACTTGATCTATCCATAAAGAACTTCATGCAGGCATTTAAATTGGTAATTGCCACATAATGCTTCTGCTCACCATCATCTAGTAATAAAAGGTTTGCCCTTTGGTGATGGCAACTTGGAGAGATGTATGTAGGCACCAAAGATTTTTCATGGTTTTCATGGAGACTGTACACATTCACTGTAATTTTATTTAGCTCTTCAAATTTACAGATGTCATTGATTGAGATGGGGAATGATAGGCCAAAAAAATTTAGAGTTGGGAAAAACTTATTGAGGTGGTATATTTCACATTTTTGCTTATTTCAGGATGGAGAAATGCTAAAACAGCATACAGGAAGCATTTATTTGTCTGAGCAGTATGAGGGTCAACCAGATATTTGTTCTTTTTCAAATATATGGAATGTAGCTACCTGCTCTTGTTGGGCAATACTTGGCAATATGCAGGCTCACTCTGTTGATATTTTTTCAAAACCCATTTGCTGCATAGATGGTCATGTAATTGGCAATTCCATCTACCTTTTTAGGAAATCCATCTTGTTCAAGCCACTACTAAACACAAATACAGAGGAGCTTGTTGGGTATAATACCACACTTTTTGTCTCACCATTTTCTTCTTTAACCAATTCCATCTCACATGAGAGGTAAACTTTAGAGAAAAAGTGTTTGGCTATGTCATCCTGAATAATGTTGGAAATTTGAGAGTAAACACTGGAAAATACAGAATAAACATCAACAGATGTTAGTTGATCACTCTGGTAGCATTCAAAACTACAATGACAAGCTGTTTCCACTTTGCTAAATGTTGTAGTAGACATGTCATTTACAACTTTGAAGTTAAGTGATCATCAAATTTGTTCACATTAGTAAAATAAATTTTGCATGAGGTGCATTTATAAACACCATGCTTTCCATGTACAGATTCAATGTGAGAGTGCATTGACAAGGGGGTTGTGCCAGTAAATCTGCATTCACTGCATAAAAATGACTTCATCAGAGGGGAAGGTCTAACAGAGAGTGTCTTTAAAAGTTCGATAGAAGAAGAAGTAAATCCTTGTTGAGCATTCATTGTCTAAGCAGGAGAGAAGTTAGGTGAGTAATATCCACAAGAATAAAAAAATGAAATGAAAATTGTATCACTCCCACCTTGTACTTAAAGAGTTATGCCACGCCCACACAATTAAAAATGAAATTCTATTGGATGCTGAGTGAGTAAATTTAACCATAAAATTTCCATATATAGAAGTTAGAACAAATGATTGACAGAAATGGGTTGAGGCAAAACTATGAGTCACAAACACGTCATATCTCATTTTGAAAGAACATAAAATGTGAAGTAAGCAATTTCATTACAAATGTAAAACGGATTTGTTAAATAAAATAGATAAACAAATNATAAATTTTGCATGAGGTGCATTTATAAACACCATGCTTTCCATGTACAGATTCAATGTGAGAGTGCATTGACAAGGGGGTTGTGCCAGTAAATCTGCATTCACTGCATAAAAATGACTTCATCAGAGGGGAAGGTCTAACAGAGAGTGTCTTTAAAAGTTCGATAGAAGTCTAACAGAGAGTGTCTTTAAAAGTTCGATAGAAGAAGAAGTAAATCCTTGTTGAGCATTCATTGTCTAAGCAGGAGAGAAGTTAGGTGAGTAATATCCACAAGAATAAAAAAATGAAATGAAAATTGTATCACTCCCACCTTGTACTTAAAGAGTTATGCCACGCCCACACAATTAAAAATGAAATTCTATTGGATGCTGAGTGAGTAAATTTAACCATAAAATTTCCATATATAGAAGTTAGAACAAATGATTGACAGAAATGGGTTGATGCAAAACTATGAGTCACAAACATGTGATATCTTGTTTTTGAAAAAGGCATAAAAATTTGATGTAAGCAATTTCATTACAAAATGTAAAACAGATTTGTTAAATAAAATAGATAAACAGAGAACCTTGTTGCATATAAGTTATAAATCTTCATTCATAGTTGAGAAAAAGCATGCAAGTATATAATATCCCTTACATATAAAAGCAGTGACTGAATATTTATTGCCACATGAAATTTAAAATGGCAAAAATAATGACTATTTCAATGCACTGAATGCAACACAAAATATTTATATGAAAAATGGGAATTGTAAGTTTTTGCAATAGTATTAATGTGTTCATGGGATGTTCAATAAAGAACATTATCTTTGTTGCATGAAATTTACAGCATTGTTGTAGCTTTATAAACAGTTTGCACTTTTTTGAGAAAAAAATGAATATCATGTATACATGTTGCACAAAAGCAAAAATCCTTCCAATTAGTTATACACTTTACCAATGCTGTTAGTTGATAATCATAAGTCAATATATAATGAAATTTCAAATTAAATCAATTTTTTAAATGCTGTTAATTACAGAAGGATAAACACACATTGACAGAAAGTACATGAACATAAAAAGGATACTCAGTTTTATCAAATAAATATTTGTAAGCCTTCCCAAACTATATTAAATGCTCTGAGTTATATACATAATAATGTAAATTACAATTATTAGAAAAATATTTTCAGCACAAAACTCAAAAGCTAAACCTTAAAAGCAATGCTTAGGAACATTTTCTGAGTTATATATATGACAATAGTGTAAATTATGATTATTAGAAAAATATTTTAAGCACAAAAGTTCAAATCACTGCTGAAATAAAACAGTCAATCAAAATCAAGTAAAGTCTGCGTCAAAGAGATGCATTTAAACACAAGTCAGCAACAGTTGTAACAATATAGCAATACATGTTTCCTGCATTTATGTAGATTTATTATTGTATGTCAAAGCATTTTTTTAGTTAACCCACTTTATTTTATAAATCCACTTGAGAAAAAACATTAAAATTTACATGCTATTTGAAAATTAATTGAGTTGTATAAATGAATTAATGCAATATCATAGAATCAGTTTGCACAAATTGCTTTAGTATTTACATGGTACTCAAAAAATACGCATTGTGAAAATAATATATTGAATGAATGGGATATTCATATTCAAGAATATTGTGATAACAATGCTTAAAAACATTTATAGAAAATCATTCTCAAAGTAAAAATACTTGAAATTACATAATGCTTAACATGTTTTAAAACACAAAGATATCTCTAAGTCATAAGGATTGAACAAAATGCAAAATTCATGACATTTTAGTATAAACTTTAAAAAGAAGAAAGAAAAACGTACATACACTTAAATTCGACATTTCCTTGTTGTATATTCAGAGTTTTTCGTATTTCGAGGAGTTAATGGTTTTGTTATTATGTGTTTTATTTAATATTGCATGTAAACTTCCATTTTGAGCCATTCTACAAATTAAATTATGTAGTTGAAAGCTAAACTTTACTATTTGCATTTAAAGACTACACAATATATAGAATGCACATCAATAAACACTATTTGACAAGATGTCTTCTACTGTTAATTAATTTTTTACTGTGTACATATACATTGGAAATTCACTCCTTTATTTGAACTATGCAAAACAAAAAGAATTCCAATCCCTTTATAAACATTGCATTAGTTTTTTCTATAATTAGTATACCAATGGTAGAAACTAAATATTTGAAGGAAAAAATTAATATACTAAGGACAGAAACTAAATGCAGAGGGGAAAAAATTAATATACCAAGGACAGAAACTAAACACACAAAGGAAATAATTCATATATCAAGTTTAGAAACTAATATGTGAAGGAAAAAATTAATATACCAAGGACAGAAACTAAACACACAAGGGAAATAATTAATATTCCAAGGACAGAAATTAAACACCCAAGGGAAATAATTCATATACCAAGGGTAGAAACTAATATGTGAAGGAAAAAATTAATATACCAAGAGTAGAAAATAATGCTTAATACTCTTTGAAAAATGAATGAATAATTGTATAGGTTACTAACAATAGTTAGTGAATTATTTAATACAATGTCATGTAGAATCAGGTTGCATGAATACTTTTGTTTTAGGCTATGTTTAATAATAGAAAAAGCATGCATTATGGAAATGGTCTTGAATAAGATGGATATTCATATGCAAAATAATGTTATAACAACATCTGAAAACATTTACAGAAAGTGTTATCAAAGAAAGAGAATTGAAATTCATATAATGCTTAATGTGCTTTGAAAAACAAAGGAATGATTGCATGGGTTACTAGCAATAGCCTGGGAATTAATATGATGGTATATAGAATCAGTTTTGCATTAATGTGTTCATACATTTTGTTTTAGCTAGGCTGTGACAATCAAAGTAATGATCAGGTGAGCTTAAAGAACAGTAATTTGTGAAGAAAAGTGTGAAAGTTAATTGTGAAAACATTTAAAAAATATTGAATGGAAAAATAATCTGTAAACAAATTAATCCAATAGAATAAGTTTTTGAATAAATTAGGCATTACCACATGCACAGTATTTGAACAATATGTCAAACATATTTAACAAATAAGTGTCCATTGGTTTTTGCTATTACAAAATAATTCAATTTCAAGTTACATCAACTTGAGGGTTAAGTGATATGACTCATAATAGCATGACATTAAATTAACAAATAATGGTTTCAAGAAACATTCATTGTTACATAGAAACATAAAATCACTCTTGAGGAAAAGCACTGAGATGTGGATGCTAAAACCACTTTGAACAATATGATATATAAATTACAGTAGCAATCTGAAAAAGAACTACTGCATATAATTAGTTTGTCCACAATGTGAAAAAAAATTTTCTAAGCATTACAAACCCTCAAAAAATGCAGTATAAAATAAATGTTGAGAGGATAGGATATTTACAATCACAGTGATGCTAAACTAGCAAGTAGCAAACAAATGATTTCATGAAGCAACCATTTACAGAAAAACATTCTTGAATAAAAGCAGAGAAATCTATATGACATCTAAGACCTTTCAAAAATATATAAGAAAAATGTCTTGGACATTTACAGTTAAGTGTTTATGAACATTTTCAGAAACAGTGTAAAAATACATTGAAATAACATTCTATAAATAAAAAAATTAATAAAATCTAGTATAGGTTTAATAGAATTTTAAGTTAACCATTGAAGCCCTAAGAAAACGCATTAATTCTTCAAAAATATTTTGCAATAATTCTTGAACAAATTACATTATGTAATTGAAATATAAATTTGTAATCATTCTATAAAAATATAGTGTAAAACAAACACTACTTCACATTTTCTCAGAGAAATAAATTTAAGGCAAATGACCTTCTCCATCATAAAGTTTAACAAACAGATTTAATTCAAAAATGGCTAATCACTATGTCAATGTAATATGAGCAATTGTGAATAAATAACTAGCTATTTCTTAGTGAAATACATTCTTACATTTCCAAATGCAAAATATTATTATGAAGAATGATATACATGTATAATTATAATAAAGAACCATTAATAAAGAAAATTGCTTACTATAGTTAAAAGCAAGTGACATTTTGATAATGAATTCAAATATATAATAAAGAACAAAGAAATCAAATTTCATCCAATCAAATTTGAATTTAAGAAGGATGGGCAATGCAATATCTTATGACCATTAAAAATAATCTCACAAGAGTCATAAATGTTTAAAATTAGTTTAATTGACATTTTATTTAAGAGACATCTAGTTAAATATTATAAATAACATTTCAGTTCTTCTCCACATTTTAATTTTCTTAATTTTTAAAGATTAATTTCAATCAATTACTTAAACTCCAATAAATATAACGTNATTTAAATCAATAATATAATTTCTGATGTATTACCAAAAGTACTTTACCAACTGAAAACTCCATTATTTGGTTTGTTTATTTTAATTGCATGCTAAAAAGGCCGTCTTAAATAGAGGTAAGGCATAAGGTCCAGGAGGATAATGAATTCCTGTATAAAGGAAAGAAAATAACAACTATTAATGAAGTATAAATTGTTACTAAGAATGATTTTTTTTCTTCCTACAACACAGCATTTAGACATTTAGGCAAATTGCTCAAATCATTCTGCAATTCATCCGTTGTGATCTCTCTTACAGTGGTGGAAGCAGCATATAAACGTTGATTTCAGTATGCCACGCAACCAGATTTTATTAGTCAGGGAATGGAAAACCTTGGAGACAAGGGCCGTTGAAACTCTATACTGATTACGCAGACCCCAAAATTCATTAAAAATTCTTCGGCAATTGTTGCAACATAAGTTTTGCACCAATCTGCTGGTACACTACAAAGTAACCATGGAATCTGTTTCTCATACACAGATCCTAGTGAATTGCAACCTTGATAACAAAAATTCATGATTGATAGTGCCATTATATTTCATCAGCTTAGATAATTTATAATGTTTTAAATGCGCGAATGAAATATGCAGCACAAATTCCTTATTTAAATATACATTCGCAGGATATTTGTACAATCAATTGGCATTCAAATGGTGTCTAAAATGCATTGAACATTCCTGAGAGATCTTTTTGTATCCTGCATATTAGAATTCTATAACCCACTGATCTTCATTTCAATTTTTAACGTGTAATATGAGCAGTCAAGTAAGAAAAAATCACAACTAGGATATATTCGAAAGGGTGCCAGATTTATTTCATAATTTAGTGAACGTGTTCGACTTAGACTTTACATTATATATTGATGATTTACTTTATAATTATTAACCGATCCTAAATATGCACAATCAATAAATGCGATCATCATGGCAATATTGTTTGTATTTTATTTGCCCGTATATTTTTTTAAAAAGTCATAGAAAAAAGCATTTTTAGCGATTTCTCTAAACAGGTTTGCATTTTTATGCCGTCACGAAATCAGACCAATATAGAGAAATTGCTAAAAATATTTTGTTTAATGACTTCTTAAGAAAATATATGGGTGAAAAAAATGCNAATCAATTACTTAAACTCCAATAAATATAACGTGCATGAAATAGTGATAAAGGGACGTTTCAAGCATTTGAAAAATTAAATTACACAAAAACTGATATATATAAATAAATAATTCAACAACATGACATTACAATAGGTTTCACCATATTTTACTTTCACTATTTATATACAATGTTGTAATATTTCTCTTTCCATCATACCCATTTTTTGGGGCTTATTTTCCTTTGCCCATTGATGAATTATTTCTATTTTACCAAACATGCTTTTGTTTTAAAATGATTTTTGCGTTTTAATGGTTTATTCACCTATATACTTTATGTAATATTTCTATTTTCACCAAACACGTTTTTGTTTTACAACACTTTTTGTATGTTAATGGTTACTTGCCTATATACATTAATGTAATATTTCTCTTTCCATCTTACACATTTTTGTTTTAATGATTTATGTGTTAATGGTTTATTTTCCCATATACAATGATGTAATATCTCTTTTCACCAACTGAGCTTACATTTTACAAATTATATAGTACTTGGGTGTTATCAAAGGTCACTGGATATTTTATTTTGGAATGGTTATTATCATTTTCATTGCTCATGATTTAGGTCTGTGGTAACAATAGGCCTCCTGGGGAAAGCCAAACACATTAAATAAATGGCTTAATGCCTTTCTGATGGTCACCTCCTGGGTGAATGTGGAAGTGCTGTCATATTTTAGAATGAAGATGAAAACTTGAACATTGCACAATGCTGAACTTCATCACTCAGAGCTGTTGTGTAATATATGCTTTTACATTTAGTGCAAATTATAATTTGTATAATCTATATCATTGATTAATATTAATGAATGTTGAAATATACATCTATACAACTGTTATACCCAAGTGTTGGCTTTTACTCCCATGAATTATTTTCCTTAATACATGGTGTTGCATGCTTAAACATTGTTACAACAAATATTTCATACTATATTAACAGAGGTAAATACATCAGTTTGCCTATAAAATAAAAACTTTGTCAAAAAATTAATATGCTCAATTTAATATTGTCAAAAACATTTATTGTCTTCAATTATATCACTTTGCCAAAATTTTAGCTATCAAAAATAAAACTTCGTCAAAATATTAATTTGTTCAATTTAACTATGTCAAAAATATTTTGTCACTAGATGGCGTCCAATAGAATCATTTCATTTTCATTTGGCAAATAGTAATGGGGAACTTCAGGGTGCCTGTAGGAACGTGCTAGCACTCTACATAACTACTTTAAGTGAACCCAATTGGTTGAAATGGATCTGATTTCATACATGTATTGTGTGATGTTGCATTGACTAAGCATATTTTCTACTATCTGCATCCATGAACCTAACCAGTGGCGCAGCCAAAAGAGGGCATGATGGCATGCCCCTCCCTTGGGTTGGTCAGCCATATCCTATTTCGTCATTTTTTAATCCATCCTGCCCCTTCATGAGAACACTCTCTATTCCCATCCTTCACTTTTTTTGGGTGGGTTCAATTCAATTTTGAGTCAAAATTCTCAGTTTTGGTTTGTTTCACTTTGTTTGAAAAAATTGAGTAACAGACAAATAAATTCAGCAACATAAAATTGCTTCGTAATGAAATAAAAGTTTTATATTAAACATGCTATAGCTCAAAATATGTAATTTTTTCTTAACTTTCTTTTTTTACAGGTGTCCCTACAGTGAATTTCTTTTCTGCCTGTAACCCATATCATAGTACTTTAGTGTTCTTGTCCATTGACTAAGCTCTCTTGCTTCTTGCATGAACTAAGATCAGGCTATAGGCCTAGTGTCTCCATGATTTTGGTTCTGGTCATATTCGCTTTAAATAATATTTAAAGCAACATTACNAGGCCTAGTGTCTCCCTGTCTTTGCTTCTGGTCATATTTAAATAATATTTGAAACGGCGTCACAGCCAAGAGTGAGAGATCATCAAATATTTGTCGTAGTTTATTGATGCATTCAATAGTGGGATTAATCAATTGAATCAGTGGATGCTCCAAGAAATAACCTGATACACGTACAATATCAGAATAAAGCAACTTAACTATGGCTGTTTTAAAAAAAAATTTATAGAGTTGTTAAGGATTATAACACACACTATGTAGACGGAAAAGTGTACCCATACCCCTTAATGCTTATGTGCACCCAGCCGCACCTGCAAATCTGAGTTCTAAAAGTTGAAAATCTTTTTAATTCAGTTTTTACTGTATATTGCAAAAGATAACAAATTTAAAAGTCAAACAATTTACTTCTTATTAATATTTGTTCATTGACATGTTTTATTGCTTTGCAGCAATAGAGCTGTATCCATATCCACTAATATCATAGCCAGTGGCGAAAATCTATGCTAATTGCAATTTTTTTAAAGCTAAATGACTAACAATTTACATTGTCAAATTCAAAAGGTAGTTTTTGTCTAGTGGCGTTGATACAAGAAATTTTAAGAATTGGAGACTATTAGCCTCAAATTTGGAAACACATATTTTCAAAAAATCTTAATAAAAAAGAAATTTATTTTTTGAACACATATAAACATATTTAAATGAACACTTCAAAAAAAAAATATATATATATGTACTTATAATATTAAATAGTTAATTCAGAAGTGTCATATACTAAAATTGTGAATAAAAATTATTTTACCAATGTATGATGATCACATTACTTGTTTTTTTCTTTAAATATTAAAAATACAACATATAGATTGTTTAACGTTTATTCATTTATTAAATATCTAATACAGCCCAATGAAACCCCCGTGTATAGCACGGACAGGTTCCTGGTTCCTTCAAATAATAATTAAGAACATTTTGTAACAAAATTAATAATTGTAGTAGAAATCTACTTTTTGTTTCTAGAATAATAGAAATAAATATTTTTGAATAATATTTATGGACGAATATTTACTTACTCTTGGACATACTTCCACGTACTAAGTTAATCTGTATAAATAATTGTGTCTTGAGAAATGCAAGAGGTCGAAGAACCTCTATTCTTGATCAAATAAATCTTTTTCAATGTTTTTCTAACCAATAAATATTTCTAAGTTAACAATAACATATACAAGATCAACTTTATGGCAATTTTCAATTTAAATGTTTTTCTAATATATACATTTTTGCATAGCAATCTAACAAAAAATACGCGAAATTGACTTCATGACGATCCTAAGTTCACATGCTATTCTTAGATATAAATATTTTTAAATAAGCATCTAATAAAAAATGCAAAATTTATGTACAATAATATAGCAAGATCTTTAAGAATTATAAATGATTTTTAGCATCAAGCATACAAATTGAATCGTATAAAGGTCAAAGGCGTTGACAGTTTCATAATTTGGTATGGTAAGCCTACCTATTAAGCAGAAGTCCTCAATGGTTCATCTCGGAAATATTCATCCCACCTCTTACTATGAAAGGATTTGTCATTCCAAAAAATTCAACAAGAAATGAATCAGTTATAGAACGCTTTCCTCAATCAACCTAAAATAGATAAAATTGTACATGTTTACGGTATTTTCCCTTGAAGAGAGAGGGAAATATAGAAAGAAATCAATTCTTAAAGAGTAAATTTACAAAAACGAAAATCTTATTAAACAGATAGATTTACCACCATAATGAGTCATTTATTGTGATATCTCGTTGAAAGTTGAATGAATTGATTTGCTTGTTGACTAATGGGGTACGTCAATGTCCAGCGTCTTGTTTTTCGTTTCAATGCGTTCAGAAGTAATTTGTGCAAAAGTGTCTGATGGTGCATTCAGGATCGATGTGAAGTGCTTTGAGATTACGTGGAGTTGCCTGTTGCGAATTTGTATGGAAGAATCACTAGAGAATGTACTGCTTAAAATGCCTTTAGGAAGATTGCAAGCTCCCTGGAATCATTGTTTTGTTTGTCATTTAGCATGACAAAGATAGAGAAATCGCAAACTAGGATCGAGAGTATCGGTGATTCAAAACTGTCTGTAATGTTTCAGAATCTGTGAAGGGTTGGAGTAGGCGTAAAACAGAAAGACGCTGTGATGTTTTCTTCAATATCTCATTTACATGTTTATCTCAATTTAGGTCATTTGAGATATGACACCAAGGATTTTTCACTCTGCTATGACATCTAAGTCGTCTTGAAGTAGACGACATTTCCCAAAGACAATTTGCTTACATTTTTGGCTGATAAGGTGTGTTTGTTTGAGCTGATCCATTCTCTAATATTTTCATATTCAGTAGTGATACTGATACTATCCTTCAGAACAGATGTAATGCTTAAAATATTATCGGCGTATTTTTATATGTAGTTACCTGTAAAGTTGACATAAGATTACAGGTGTAAGTCACACAAGAATTGAACCCAGAATTGATACCTGAGACACTCCCCTGTTGACGTACTTAATACTGGATCTTATGTTACCAAGTTATAATACAAAATATGGAACGGGATAAGCAGCCAGAGCCTTGTCACTAGGCAGTGTGTCAACCACAGGATTTTCATCAACAGAGCATTGCCTTGCTGTTAACGCATATCTACAAAACTACACTATTGATTCGTGCATTATCAAGAAAAATTGAGATTTTCTCAAGGATATTTATCAGTGCAAAAGTGGTAGAACTGTGTATGCAAATGCAAAGGATCATCTTGCATTTGTTTGTAAATATACATTGTCAGAATTGATTCTAAAAACATTAATGGCACTGTGGCCTGAGTTCTTACATGATAGGCGACGAAGTTTTTGGTACTGCAGGCACGCATGCTTGCTTCCAAAGTAAACATCTTGTTAGAAAGCTGACACTTTCACAGTGAGTATGATTGGAGCATCTCCGTACAATGCAGCAGTTTATACAGTTTGTTTGGAATTTGATAAGAGCTTGTTGCTTAATTTGTTTATAACTTACACTGAAATGTAATATTTAAGCAAAAGATCAATTTATACAAATTTTGAGAAATATGTTGTTCCAACAGACCAATTGATAATCAATATGTCACATTATATATTAAATTCTATATTAAACAAAAACTTCGCAACTAAATGCTTACCTGAATTCAGTAACTAAATTAACTGTTGGAGTTACTATTATTTCATCTGAGTTTGTTCTGTTTTACAATATTGATTGATTTCTAATTAATAACATCCCATTATGAGCTATGCATTTGCTTAAGCATTTTCATCGTAAAAATAAATAATTATTTTGTTAATGCTTACTGAAAATAGATATTTTCATTCATATAAATCGTTATTGTGACCTCATAACTGATTGACGCCTAAAATTTGATTAGTGATGCAGACAATTTATGGTTGCAATATATATATATGCTGAATAAAAAAATATTCGGTAAAAAGAAATAAATATTTAAGAACTAAGTTGGTGATATGCTTTTTTAGTTTCGAATCAGTCAATGTTTTAAAAAATTTTCCGGTGCTTTGCCCAGATTTGGGTTACTTATGTGATCTCATCAGAGATATTCCTTCAAGTTGAAACCCTGCGTACTTCCTTGCCGATAACAATAATAGTATATAATAATATTAAGCATTGGTTCTACTCAAGAGTAGAGAATATTAAATTGATATTGTAATTATTGCAATAATTGGAAATTAACTAATCCATTGAGTACTTTAAGAAATAGATTAATGCAATGCTTAAGATGAAAACTGCCACTTAAATCTTTCTGAAATATATACTTAAAAGTCCCAATTTCAGAAGTATTATATTGTCCTCTCTACTAAATGTATAGAGCATAAGGTATCCTTGGCAGAACAAAATTTGCGGTTAGTGATTATAATAGTGGCATCATCTAACTTTTGATTTTTTAGACCAATTTCCTCTTTGTGCAACAGAAATATGAAGCACTAGTAACATTGCTTATTGTTATCTCACAAAGATAATTTTGCCTTGAAAATGTTTTATGAGATATATACAGAGGCGCACCCAGAGGGGGGGGGCTGGGGAACGTTCCCCCCTCAACAGAGCAGAGATGCTTCCATTCCTCATGAAATGTTTGCCTATAAACAGTGGCGTACGCAAGCTGTGGAATGGCCTTCAGTGAGTTTTTCAAAATTGCCTTTGACTGGTTAAACAAAAAAATTTTCGTCAAAAAATATTATCAAAGTCCAAATTTAGGTGGTGAAATGCATTTCTTAGTGTCGAATTCATCAATATTTCCAAAGAAATTTAGGGGCTTGCCCCGCTTTTTGTTACTTACGGCGGAGATATTCCACCGTTGGAACATCCTGCGTACGCCCATACCTATAACAATTATGCAACATAATATGTAAATAACTATTGGTTCTACTCTATGTCTGCAAGGGTAGACAATATTAAATTGATTTGCAATTATTGCAATAATTGCAAATTAATTAACCTATTGAATATTTTCAAAAATCAATTGCCAAATATTTAAGATTCACTTAAATCTTGCTGAAATATATAATCAATTCCCTATTCCAGAAGCATTATCATCCTGTCTAGTAAATTTATATAGAATTGGCTGTGGAATGTACTGGATAATTTGATGACACAAAAATATGTAATGATTCCACAACCCAATTCACCATTTTATGCATATTGAAGGCTTAACATTAACCTTATTTCGCACATTGTGATATTCTCTCGGACACCTCATCTTATCATGCCAAACCTAAAGAAATTAAATTATCATCACCGCATTTATATATAGTATGTATGGCAGAACTAAATTTGCCATTAGCAAATATGATTAGTGGCAATATTTAACTTTTGATTTTGTAGAACAATTTCTTCTTATTGCTAACATATGTATGAACCACAAGTAACCCTTTTTGTTATCTCACAATTATGATTTTTCTTTGAAAAATTTTTTATGTGTGATATATTGATTTTTATTAATACCAAACTAGTTAAGTTACTATGATTTTTGATAAAATATTTTTATTCGAATTATTGCCAAAAGTTGGCAATAATTTATTGTTTGAAGAGCAAAAATTGATTAATTTACTCAACAAGAAACATCTATTTGTAGGGTTTCAATTAAAAATTGCCTACTCCTGCGTGTCTGTAATTTATGGCGAGGGGCAATATAATGCGCTACTTAAGTGAAACTAAGAATGAGAAATATAGCCATTTTGAATGAAATGTTTATGAAGTTATAGCTTACTTGGGTGAAAATGATTTTAACACGCTTTTTGTATACATTAACTTGTAGTGAAATATTGTGAATAATATTGAAAAGCTGAGATGATTTCATACGCTGAGATGATTTCTCCGCGAGCGGTTGGTCCCGCTGAGCTCTCCGTCCTACGTTCACTCGGTAGTGAGAATTTCATAACGAGTGAGCGTAGCAGAATCACGTCTGCTAAACTTCTAGCTCCCTTCAACAATCTATCAAAGGAAGAGCTTTTAACATTGCACAGCTTACTCCACACCGTTCTCGCACACGAAGAAAAGGAGGTTCCGCCGTTCAAAACTCCAGAGAAAGATGATTGGACACAAGTTTCACCGCCTAAAAAAACCGTTGCAACATCACCCATCATCACAAATTCATCCGCTTCCTCACAAACACAGGACGTACGAAAACGACGCGCCAAACGACTGCGAACAGATGCAGGTATGCTTATTTTAGGAACCTCAATGTATCGATACCTACAAGCACCCGCCCTACTAAAGAAAGACACAGTTGCAGTACATTCATATCCGGGAGCAACTATAGAAGAGATGACTGAAACAATTAAAGAATACACGCCGTCGGACAACATTAAAAAAATACTTGTCACCGTTGGCAGAAATGATGTAATGCAACAGAAAACTGAATACACGATTTTATTTAAAAATTTAATTAACGCCTTAAAACATATTTTTAGGTCCGCTGTAATTTTTGTAGGAGAAGTCGCACCGTTTCCAGATGATAGCACGTTGAATAAAAAGATTCAAGAACTTAATTTTCTTATCCACCAAAATGCGAAAATTCTAGGGTATACCGTTTTTCACAACTTTCAATCTTTTTATTTAGGAAATAACATCAACCGTAAATTATTTGCACAGGATGGTATCCATTTCTCAAGAAGAGGATACTCAACACTAGCGCGCAAGATCAAAGAATTCTTTGATGAAATACCGCCCCGTACTCAACGCTATTTCAGCACTGCACCGCCACGTTTCAACCGCCATGCCGCTACCTTCACGTCGCCCACGTTTAAACACACGCAGCGCCAATCATTTCTTCCGCCTCATCAGTTTAATTGGCCTAATCAACGCGCACCACAGCATTTTCATAAAACCTACGCTTCCGCCCTGTCATCTCCGCCGCCAAATTTCTTCACACTAGCAGAAATTCACAAGCTAAGATCTTTCCTAACTTTCAACAATGTCTTGTAAATATTTATATTTTGTGCATTTACTAACGACGCTCAGGCTATGGAAATTTCATCATCTAAATGCTAAAAATTATTTTCATTCAAAATTTTTAATCCTTCTTTTGTTATTTAACTTATTTTATTGTCATAAAAAATATGAAACTACCCATGTTTTGAATATAAAAAGAAGAAAAGTATGCTATTATAAATTAATTCATTATTCTCCTATTAACAACAAAAACATCTTCATCGTGTTTATCAGCTTTAAAAAATTACTAAGAATCTCAATATTTTTTTCCTTATTATTAATTCTTCATGGCATTGAAAAGAACCCTGGTCCGATTTTAGATTACGATACTTATTTCGATAGATTGAATGCAAAAAATAACACTATTAACTATGTGCATATAAATTTTCAAAACCTGTCAAAGAAAAATTTTGAATTTAAGCAATTTATGTCTAATTTTAAAAATGATGTTATTCTAGGAATCTCGGAAACCTGGTTGTCGAACAAAGACTTTGATAATTGTTGGTCATTCAATAAATCATTTTGTTTGTTTAGAAAAGATAGGCAAACTAATAATCTATTAGGAAAATCCAGTGGTGGAGGTGTCTCATTATTAATACCAAAAATTTTCAAACCTAAATTACGCGAAGATATAAAGTATAGCGACGTATCTAAATTTGAAAGCTTATGGGTAGAAATATCAAATCCCTTAGGAAATGCTACATATAAAAAACAACTGATAAATGTTTCTTATTCTCCGCACAAAAAATACTCGAATTATTTCATTGAGCAATTGGAAAATGAATTGGTTTTAGCTGTTTCTGAAAATAAAGACATTATTTTAATGGGAGACTACAACATTAATTATTTGGACCAAAAAGAACGAGATAAAATTGACAATTTACTAAATATGTTTAATCTGAATATTGTTAATAAAATTACGCCGTCAAGGGTCACTGCAACGAGTAGCACGCTTATTGATTACTTCATAATGTCAGATAATGATTTTTCAAAACTTACATATTTTACAGCTGAATGTCCGTTCTCCGATCATTGCATTACTTCCATTAGCTTTATAACAACGAAACCAGTAAATTCAATAGTTAGGAAATGGACCACAATTCGGGAAAAAAATAATCATAATGTTGAAAAACTAAAATTATCGCTGACTTCTGAACATTGGCATGAAGTGTATTATGCACAAGATACTAATTCTATGATGGAAAATTTCATTTCAATCTTTGAAAAACACCTTAATATTTTCTGTCCAGAAAAGAAGATCTTAATTAACAAAAATTTTAAAAATTGTGCCTCTAAATATAATAAATCTAAACCTTGGTTAACTGATTTATCCAAAAAATTGATTATTGAAAAGAAAAATGCTTTTAAAAATTTCTTATTGACAAAATCTAGCGAAAATTTCTTAGCTTATAAAAAAGCAAGAAATTTATCAAATATTGAAAATCGTAAATCTTTTAATAAATATATTAAAAATGAATTCAAAATTTTACCAAACCAAAAGTCCAAATGGAAACTCATTCATGAGATTGCTAACACTGCAAAATCTAAATCTACAATCATTGAGGAGATTAGAGACTCGGATGGGAACTCATTTACAAATGATTTTGACATTACTAATGTACTAAACGAAACATTTGTTAACTTGGGAAAATTTAAAGGACCCTATATCAAATATCAATCACCAAATATTAATAATAAAATACCCGAATTCATTTTTCGTTTTTCTACTACATACGAAATGATTAAAGCAATTAATAAACTAAAACCCAATAAATCTAGTGGTCCATCTAAAATTCCTTCCTGGATATTAAAAGTAACTGCCTCTATAATTGCTGAGCCTTTAAATTTCATCTTCAATGAATCCTTAAAACAGAACAATTTTCCAAATCGTTTGAAACAAGCATATATTACTCCGGTTTTCAAAAAGAAAGATGCAACTTTAGCTATTAATTATAGGCCGATCTCAATTACTTCGCCAATAAGTAAAATTTTCGAACGTCTCTTACATAATCAAATTAGTGACCACCTTTCAAAACACCAATTAATGTCAAAAACACAATTTGGTTTCCGCAAGAATTTTTCAACTGATGATGCTCTTTTGTATGCTACCGAAAATTGGCGATCATCTCTTGACTCTGACAAATTTGTTGCAGTGGCCTGCCTTGATCTTTCAAAAGCTTTTGACTCTATTAATCACGATATCTTATATAAGAAATTAGAAAAGATAAGATTTTCTGAAAGTAGCGTTAAATTAATATCAAGTTATCTAACTAATAGAATTCAGTGCGTCAAATTAAATAATACTTTCTCTAATTGGCTCTCTATAAAAAACGGAGTACCGCAAGGTACCATTCTTGGACCGCTACTTTTTAACATATATGTAAACGACATGCAGCAACATACGAATTGTCAATTGATTCAATACGCCGATGATACATGCATTTTTAGTGGAAATACATCTTTAAATCAAGCAATAAATGATGTAGAACAAAATTGTGAAAAATTGAGTAAATATTTCAACATGCACAAATTAAACAACAACAGTGAAAAAACTGAATTTTGCATCTTGAATCCTCAGGGGAAAAGTGTATTCCTACCCAATTCTTCACTTACTTTTAATAACGCCTCAATCTCCCCTAAAGAATCCTTCAAATATCTTGGTATAACTATTGACTCAAAATTAACATACAAGCAGCAAGTAAAAGAAATTTTAAAACGCATGGCAATGAGTATTAAAACATTATCACACGTAGCTGAACATTTACCCTCTGCCATTATGATTCAATTATTTCATGCTCTAGTAATGAGTCATCTTAATTATGCAAATACACTTTTTTCAAGCTTAAATGAATCATTAGTAAAAAAACTTACAATACAATTAAAATGGGCATTGAATGTTTGTCAGAAAAACTGCTCCAAAACAAGAAATTACATTTTGTCATCTTTGCTGTTTCCAAATCAACTCTTTATTTTTAATATTTTGATAAAGTTTTTTAAAATAACAAATCAATTACCTCCTTATAATTCAATATCATTTCCAAACTTTTTTCATAAGCGCAATATAAGAACAAATCATTATACTAGCATTAAATTTCGTAAAAAAATCAAGCAACAGTCTTTTATTAATGTTGCAATTCGCAATTGGAATCGATTACCAAGTGAAATTAAAATGATTAAGAGTGCAATTACGTTTAAAAGAAAATTAAAAGCATTTATGTTGAAGGAAAAATTCATTTTGGGTAAATCATGGTTAGGATTCAAATTTTACAATAAAGATTATACAATAACGCGCAATTAATTTCCATAGCCTGAACAGAACAGATTTTGTAGTCCTATTTTTTTTTGTAAATATAGTTATTTGTTATCATTCTTGACGCTATTCAGATAATAATCAGTTTTGTAATTGAAAATATCTGAATAAAGAATATCTTATCTTATCTTATCTTATCTTATCTAATAATAATTCAAATTATTGCAAGTTGCAAAATTTAGCTAAAGGTATTTTGTGTCAGCTTAATAGGAAATGATCCCCAATCCTGTGCATTGTTCTGTTATCAGGAGTTGAAGTCAGAGATAGACTTGCGCTGGTCTCGGGTTGGACTAAGCATTTGAAAAAGATGGGCTAAAATTGAACAAATAAACTAGTTTTAGTGAATGCTATATAAATTGTATATTAGAATCATATACTCTTGAAGAACTGAATTTAGAATTTCCAATTCAATGCCCAGATTTTATTGATGGTTTCTATTCTAAAATACCTTACTTTGATATAGCAAGCCGCAAATTGTAGAAAACTTCTTAAAAAATCTCATGAAAATATGCCGAATCGGAATTAAGTGGGTTGGAGCGGATTCAGGCTGAGCAGGGATTGGCCTAAATTTTCTGATAAGATTTTGTAAAGTCTAAGAAGGTAAGACATTTCTAGAAATCACTCTACTACAAAAGGAAAGAAGTGTTTCCAATTCAAATTGGAACAGTTAACACTGCATCAGCCTATATTCAAAACTCGCCTCACCCACTGATCTACGGGGTAATAAGTGTGTTAGCCATCCTAATAAAGGTTGCATTAGTGAGCTGTAGGGAGAAATAATTCATTATTAGTAATTGATAACATTAACATTTATAATGCGTGTTTTGTTTGGTTGGTTAAAATGAAATATATACAATATATATGAATATATATATATATATATATATATATATAAATATATATGCTTCTACTCTTTTTTAACTAAAGACAGTTTTTTATAATTAGAAGAACAGTTTTCATAAAATGTTCAAAAAGCTGAAAATTTTGAA
>CABFPE010000003.1:5935330-5953667 GCA_900660155.1 Hofstenia miamia | reverse complement strand
AATGACTGTGAACAACAAATAAAATACAAAAAATCATCTTTTGGTACTGCAGCATTGATTTTCATTCAAGACAAATTGGACAGCAGATCACAAGGAAATTCTTCATGACTTGACACCTGTTCAGCATCACGTCAGGGTCACCATGTAGAATCACTCAGTTGAAACTTGACAGAACTTTGCCAGAATCCTTAGTGTCAAAGCAGAAGGTCACTGAGGTGAACAAATACTAGAGCAACAGTGATTCTAGTGAACAAGAGAACACAGTTAAACTATTTCTCTATTTACAGATGCTGGGTGTCTTATATACAATGCGTATTTACAAACATGAAAAGCATGTGATCTGGCCAATAAATAACAACTACCAACTGATGTTACAATGTTGCCTTAATGGACTTTGACGATTTCTTAATATTTTTTTATGCTTATGCTAAGGGCAAATGAAGCATTAGCCACATTTTATGTTGCGGGGTTTGAAAAATAATTGCATAAAACTTTAAATGTCTGAAAATCAGTTACCTACTGCAGATCCTTCAGCAAACGATATATAATATAAAATACTAAATTGTTTTAAAATTTTTATGAAGTTCTTTTACATTATGGGACAAATGTTGTGATTTTAAAATAGAATTAATTTTAATTTTTTTTCTATTAATTACAAAAATTTTGGTGAGATCTTTTATTATTGTTCCACATTCTATTCGATCTTCCGAATTTACTAATTTATAATTATTACCAATCTAACATTTAACGTTTCACGTTGAATTGTAACTATCTTCTAAGCTGTAATTTGGAATGAAATTTGCAAAATTTGATCGGCTCTGTTCTTCGATTACTTGTCATTTAATATAAATTCTTTGAATGTTATGAAATAATTTAATAGTGTATATCATTGTTGGTTTTTATATGAATGTAGTATATCGGACCAATCAATGATTGTTCATTCATGAATTTCTTTCTTCGCTAGTTGCATTCCTTTGTTATGTGATCTATAATACGTCGTTAAATTGCGCAGAATTTTATAGAATCCTTAGCGATATTGATATTGAACTTCCAATATGGACTTGGTTTGAGATATTATCGATTGGTAGAAGGAGGTTGATAGTGATTCTGTTACGATTACTTTAAAAGTTGTTAAGAGACTTCAAATCCTTTACTGGTGTCAGCTATTGAAAATCATTTTGCATGTCTGAGTGTGAAGATATGTCTAGCATTGTGTTTTCATATTCTAGGGTAGGGCTTACTCTTATTGTGCTGTTCGGATTGTAGTGTAAAATAAATGACCGAATTCCCTTGATAATTAGAAATTACATTACTTGTTAAAAAATATTTGAATCTAATCTGATAGTTTATTTGCACACAAGATGCAATTGCTACTTGCTAAGCAGTTATTAAAATAACAGCTTCCAATAGTAATTCAATATGTATATCAATATATTTCAATATTGGTGCCTTCCTTAAATTTGTTTTGATGGGAGCTTAGTTTAGTTTGTGATAACATATTAATTGTAGTATGGATGGACTAGAAAATTGTTTGCTTTGGGAGTACTTATTCTTCAGGGACATACCATAAACGCCACCAACTACTGTGAGGGACTGCAGCATCTGAGAACTGATATCTCGTGAGTGTGACCATTGATAACATTACAACTAGTTGCCATATACGCCTGAATTAGCCATATTTGACGTTTTCTTGTTTCTGAGGCTAAAGAAGTCTGTGAGAGAGTTATCAAAGAAACTGCAGTACAAACTGAAAAAAGCCTTTGTAGAATATCGTCATGCAGCCTATTAATTTAAGCTAAAGATGCCTATTTTGAAAAATTGGGATTTATGTTTGTTGATAAAATTTTAGGTTTCAAATAAATATATCATTGCAACGCTCTGCTCAATAATGCAGGCTCTCTGAGGAATTCTAGCCAGATAAATAAATGTATTCACATTTGGTTGGATAGTTACTATCCTAATTGAAACTTGGATAAGAGACTGATTTGTTCGCTGCGTACGGGTATTTGCATTTCCTACGTGATAGGAGATTCACCAACAATGGGATAATCTTGTTTCTCTACTAAAGCAAGCTACCATTGAATGGAGAATTTAGTTTAAAGTTACCAAAATTTTTCCTATCGTCCTCATTTGGGTTAAAAATCATTCAATGAATTTTGAATGAACAATTTTGAATTTTATTTGTTCTTAATTGACCTAATACTCGTAGGATTTGACACAATTCGGATTCGGATTCATAAATAAATTTTTTGATTAGCAGGGGCTTAGCTTATGCACATGCACCCAATTAATATAAAATGTTAATGGCTAAAATTTTATTATTCTAAAAGTGAAGATAAAATTTTAAAATAACTGAAAATTTCGGAATTACTAAACAACTGAAATCAGTTAATGGTTTCAAAAAAAATTATGTTCTTCACCATAATTTGCGTCATCAGAACAACTCTGTTTATTGAAGAATGGCAATATACATGTACATTTGAAAATAATTTCCAATAATGAGCGTTGTACACTAAAATGCATAAACTGAACTTAACTCAGTGAACTTATAATAAGCCTAAGAACATCCAAATATAGTATAAAAGTGCGTTGGTGGCTTAAGCCAATTTGGTTTGCTGTTAACAGCACACATCTGCTGTTACCATCCCTGAATATCATTGTTGTGTAATCCAATTTGAAGGTAATTGGACTGATGGTTGAAGTATATTTTTTCTCTTGATATATACTTGCTATGCTAATTGTATCATATTTTTCTCGAGGCTTTTTGGTCATGTTAATATTTTTATGCAATAAATCATTTTATGTTCTCCGTTAAAAGTAGCCATTCTCTATGGCATGTTTCTATCTTACTATTTTAATATATCAAACCAGTTCAATTGTTCTTGCAGCCTTATTATTATTAAATAATTCAATAGTAATCTTTTTTAAAGTAGTAGATTTTTTATTTTGGGCAGTCTCTGCTTGTGTTTGGTTATAACCAGGGTTGGCAAATGTGTATTTTTAGAAAAAAAATGTTATAAACCTTTAAACAATGTTTTTTGTTCTTAGACTAAAATTTTACTGAAAATACATATAATAGCAAGCATTGAATTATTATAAACTTACCAACATTTATTTTTCGTTGCAAGTTTTACATTTTTGCAATTGAAAACCGGTTATGAAAGTACGAATGAACGAAAACCAAAAGTCATTTTCCAAATTTTCTATATAAATTTGAAAAAACCATTTAAGAAAACATTGCAAAGAAACAGTTGTTATAAACAGTGTTTTAAACATGTTTTAAACAGGTCGTGTTTAAGCATGCCAACCCTGGTTATTGCGGATTTTGTCTTCTTAAAACGAAATTGTCCGGGTTTTGGTTAGCACTGTTTAACTTATGAATAAGCATTTCATTTTTTTTTTGCGATACAGTGACGTCTCTGAAGGGATGTGACTACACCTGGCCCTCAAAAGGCAATAATGTTTTTTATTCTTCAAAAATAGAAATAATGTTTATTATAACCACTTTAAACAGGATTGGGGCTCGGTTAGGGTTAGGAATTTGGACTTTGGAACCTTTTGGCGCACGAACATATCAACTTAAAGTAAATACATAAATATAGCAAAAATTGGTGCTCAAAATTAGAAGAAATCGCTATTAAACTATTTTGGAGGCCCAATAGTTATGGAAGTACAAAATATGTAGCAAAATGTATCTAGTATACATCGAAACGGTTATTGAAAATTTATTATATAAGTTTGGTATTGGTGCCGTTGGGGCCTCGAATTGATATCTCGCCCCCAAATTTACAGTGACGCCACTGTATGGATGTGCTGCATATTAATATTCGTAAAATGTAGTTCTTAAAACATTCGCACTCATGCTGGTCCAATTAGCACACACGGCTATAGCCGTACAAATGTGAAAGTGAAAAAAAAACAAGGTACGTGAAGAACCGTCATTGCTAATTGTTTCTACATAGGAGTAAATAAGAGATGCGCCTTATGTGCCTATTTTGCTCTAAAGTATGAACGTTTTGGACCAAACCACATATTAGAGAAGATATGTATGCTGGTGCTCACCGATTTTGAGAGGTGTTTTGTGCAAATTCAACAAGACGGCTATAGCCGTCAGCGAGCGTGAATGTGTTAAGCGTGTTAAGTCTCAAATAACATTTGTTCAATTATTTAGATTCTGTTAGTTGCCAATGTATAGTGCTAACATTAGATACACACCTCAATTTTGGACCATGACAATCAGTATTACTATTCATCTACGTTAAAACTATTTTATCCGAAGACATTTTAAGATACGCATTTAGCGGTATTTCAAAGAACATTGTCATTATTTAACCAATCAGAACTACTATTTTTGATTTGAAAATTTTGACCTGGGCGATTCTGGTATTACCCAAACGATTTGTATTTTTAGCGTCTTTTGAAGTAATTAGCTTTGGTCTGTACAGGCTCGTTGGTGCCTATGTAACTCAAATCTTATATCATGCTAGCTATCCTGAAGAAGTAAATTTCCTTGCTCCAATATAAAAATGAAATAAGTTGAAGCCAGTCAAAGCTGTTTACATCAAAGATGCTAATAGTTTCAGTTACAACTATGAAATGCAGGAATGCCTCACATTATCTTAGTTTTTCATAAATTGTAGAAAAGAATAGCTTTTTAGAGACCACATTTATTTATTGTTAGTTATTGATGATGGTGTGTGTTATTTTCACCAAACAATATTTTTACTTGATTTTGTGAAATTCTTTGAATTTTTGTGTAATTTGTTGCGAAATATACTTTGATAATTTTCTTGTATGATTTAGCACCTCATGTTAGAGTCAGATGAAACAACTAGAATAAAATTAGAGCCAACAATTGTAAGTAAACCAAATTGTAATCAACACATATTTATATAATTTAGAATAAAAGCGAAGAACCTTATAAAAGCAGTGTTTTCCAATTACATACGACAGGTATAATTTTAAGATTTTGCTGAGAACAGGTTAACTGTAATATCTAATTATCTGAGCGTAATGTTGCGAAACAAATTAATATTTTGATAAATTAATTTTTTGCGATTTAATTGGTTATATTTAAAAACTTAGTTTCCCACCTCACAGATCCTTTCTCAATGTTTAACTTATTAATTGCTATTGCTACATCTATCATTTTATAATCGGATACTCTTTGAAAATCGATTATTTCACCAATCACATAACTTAAAAACTAGTTTTAATTATATTAAACAAATCAATGTCACCGATTAAGCTCCGTATGTAAACACTCGAAATAGAGAGAATAATATGCAAGTAAATAGATTATTTTCATATTTAATTTTAGCATCTCCTGGATTTCAAGAAGATGAATCAAATAAAGTAAAAGAAGAAGCATTAAATGTAAGTTCTATTTGAAAATTTTAAATTCATATGGATTTAGAATATTGGTACTGACTATCTATACAACAGCATTGTTACTAATAACGTTCAAAATGAAGCACAGAAAAGAAGAGGTATTTTCTTGATATTCTTTATTTTGTAATTTTTTAAATAACTGTCTTTTAGAATCTTGTGATGAAACTGTTGATGTTAAAGAGGAACTATCGCCAACTGTAAGTTGCATTCTTTATTCAATATGTTCTCACGTAATTTAGAATAATAATGATGAGAAGTATAACAATACTGCAAACTCTGATAATTTTCCAGTACAGAGCCTTGCTGCGCATATGGTTAACTTTTTTTTATTTTGTTGCTTAATCAGGCCTGCCCAACTAAATATGTAACTTGTTCCTCATTTTCGAAATAAGTTTTGATGTATGATGTAGCTTGCAAAAAATTACAAAGATTTGAATTTGCAATAGATATTCTTGATTGGATTTGCAACTTTTTTTGTTCAATTCAAAATATTATATTATTTAAGAGGCAAGTGAGGCATTACTGAATAATTGCTGTAATTCAATGTTATCATGATGGGCTTAACATTGTTTTCTGGGCGTGATATATTAGGGCATTTGGCAATGCTAATACTTGCCGTTATATATTAAGTTGGCGTTAAATATAGTACTGTTTTTAATCCAATTGTCTAGAATTCCGGATTAGTTGGTAGCGCTGCTGCGGTGAAGCCAGGAGATGTTAAATCAGTTTTTAACATGGGCTTTACTCCATCAAGTAATTCATTGTTGATTCGCCATTTAAGTCAATCGAGTGTTAAAGACTACGCAAGTAAGCGGGGCGATGACGATGATTTGCTGAAATTACTGAATTATAACACTGATTGGGAAGAATTTAATCATTCGGAAAAATTGGAGGTAAAGCAAATTTTATTTTACTCAGACATCGCCCGTAATTTCTAGTAAATTTTTGGACCAAATATCTTGAGAATTGTATTGACAAACTCTAATAAAGTGTTTGCTTATTGTTGGTTAATTTCTTCTATGATGGGATTAAATCATTTTGTTCTCCATTGAATTCAATTTAAAAATCGAGTAAAGCTGACGTGTGAATTATTCAAAATAGTTCTATAAAAATCTCAACTTTGACTACTAATCGAGAGTTTTTATATTCATCTTTTATCGATGCAATTCTTATTTTCCCTATTGGTTATAAACAAATTTGATCCTCGTGTATCAATAAGCATTCGTTAGCTGTAAGGTACTTGAAACTAATTCGCCAAAAGTTTTGAACAAATTCATGAATATGTTAGATAAGCATATTTAATGCATTACGCCTACAATTACCAAGCTTTTTTATAACATGGATTACCCAGCAGAGTACAGTTTCTAGCCCATAATGATTCGTGTATATATCTAAGAATCAAAGGTTTTTGTCATATATTTTACATGCTATTAGAATTATTAATGCATGAAATTGGCTTTTCAGCAGCATTATTTGTTTTCAGACATATTGTGAGCAAAAATGGAAGATGTTTCTACATTTCTTATGCTTTTTGAACAAATACTGTCTGTAAAGGTGTAGAGGATTCACTATGGTTTCTTCATGAATCAATAAATAATATTGTTTCAAAAACATGAGCCTGAAGTCCATTTTTATTCAAATATCATCATTCAATATAAAGAGTAATAAGTATATTCCCTAATGACGAAAGAAATTCACACTGATGTGGTTTTAGATTGTATAAGAATTGAAAGCACATATATCAAACAAGCCACAAAATGTAAAAGTCAGAAATACATTCAAGCACACATCAAAAACAAAATCTGATATATTGATGTAATAGCATAAATGTATAAATTTTCATGTTTGTCTTTCAATACTGAGGAAAATTTCAATGTCGATATGGTATAACTAAGAAAATTTTGTTTTTCATCATTTGCTTTACTATTCCATACTATTTTAAAATCAATTAAAACCATTTGGAGTGTTTTATAATAATTAAATATTGTACAAAATATAGAATATTTATTAGCAAGGGGTGTATTATGTACACCACTAACGATTTTTGACATAGAGACTTATCTTACAATTTTTTTCAATATTTTTTCACATGAATATCAGCATTACAAGGATTTTCATATTTGTTATACAGAAGGCTTTAATGTTGAGATACAAAATGTACCCCGTTTTGTAATCGTAGGGTTGGTAGATTTTGCAATGAAATAAATGACTTATTTATGTTATCACTTGTTTAGAAGTTATGTCAATTATTTCCTGATACAAGCGACTATCATTTTCATCTATTCATTCGAACAAAGTCATCTTTCAAAGAAGCCATTTTGGGCTTGGCCAATCGCAGCTCTTCTATATCTACATCGCGTTTCCCTACATCAAGCGCAAATATTTCGAAAAACCTTGCGGGTAACATTGATAATGATTTAATAGTTTTATTATCCTAAAATTTCTATGCTATGTTTCATTTACTCAATTGTTTAGCTTTCGATAAATGTGCTAGTGAAAGGGAAATTGTAAAGCGTCTCAAAGAGCGGTTTCCCTGTAATTCTATTCCTTGGATAAGAGATATACTTCGTCAACATGACGGAGATGAAGAAGCTGTAGCCAAAATTCTTGGGCAATATATTCAGGATAGTAAGTTTTTTATTATTACAATATATTTCATGTTTTACAGTTATTTTCCTTTAATTTATATCTTTTCATGTTTACTTTTAGCTTCAACCGAATGTATATCACCCATTAAACAACGAAGAGCTCATAAATCTTCCTTGCCTTTGTCGGAATCTAGTGATGAAGGATCCGAACTTTGCCAATGGGGAACTACATCTAGAGCGCAGGCTATGCGAAACAAAAGTCGTGGTAGTTCTTAACTTTATAAGACTTTTTATTAATTTGTTCATTCTATTCTTCATCAATTAAACTGGCTTATAAAGTGTTGTCTCAAATAAAACTAGTCGTTCCTTAATGTTCTCTAATTTTTAGTCACCATTTTAACTCATATACAAAAATTTGGTTTTTTTATATAGCCTCAAAACATAAACAACAATTAAATTATATTGCATCAATTGAAACATATCATTTGTCTAACTGTATTCCAAGGCAGTATTTTTGGAATCCAAGTTTATTTCAAAATGGCTTTATATTTTACAAATGGTTTTTAACGTGGTATAATAGTTCTTGTTTCTTTCACTCTCGTTTTACTCAGCACGTCATATCCGTTTCTAAATTAAATTCTCAGATCAATGTTAACATTTCATAAAAATTGGAAGATATAGTTGCATTCAGGTAACAATCTTCATTCTTCACAATAAGGCGACATTTGTCACGGGTCGAGGGGTTTAGCTATTCCATGTGTAATTTTAAATATGCGATAGCCAATGACATCTAATGTTAGTTGAAGATGCAATTGTCTTTTATATTTAAATGCATGCCCATCACCATTACTAATGCAACATTTTGGAATGATTTTCTACAAGTTATATAAACGTAGTGGGGAATACATCTGAAGAAAATAGATTCATTTATGTCATTTCTCGACACATATTTCAATACCGTTAAAAATATGAGTTCCTGCTGAGGGGTTATTTGTTTACTTTGTGAAATATGGTTCTGTGTTATTAGTCTGACCCTCTTATCTGTACAACTGTGAATCTACACCTATCCTGCAGATGCGAATCTAGCTCAAATTTGAGTGTTGCAGACTTGGATTAGAGGCCTTAAACATGATATAGTGAGCCTTGTCTCACTGTCTGGTGGATGCGGGACACAATGAGGTCACGAGATATTGTCACCTGCGCCAATTATATTTTCAAGATATTTAACAGTAATATTTGTGTTGGAAACATTGATTGTACATACGTAGCTCACTAATGCCTCGAATTCCTAAGAAAGAAACACAACACAAAAACTAAAACAACTTTTATTTAACTAAATCAAATACAAGTTGGAAAAACAATTATTTTTCATTATAATTACCATTGACAGCAATTAGTTTATTCCTTCAAATAACTAATTCTTGAAATGCATCAGTGAAAAATTGTCGAGGAAACAACTCTTCGATGTGAGGTGCCACTTTTCATCATCCGGCGAGGTTTCCCTTCTTTATGTCTGCATTCAGATATTCACGTTTAGTTTCAGGTAAGTATAATGATAAAGAAGGTGTCTTGTCCTCCTTCTCATACAACAGTTGCAAGTTTGACAATGTGCAGTTGTAGCCATTTGCTGCATGTCAGGAGACAAAGACTTTGGTGCAAATTATGTCCATAATTTCGCCATAATGTTGTGACAACACTTATTTTAAGTAATTCAGCAACGTCATTTATTTTAATTTTTCCCTCAACTCGAATTATCGCCTCACATTGCTAAATATTTTGATCAGAAATTTAAGTTGGTCTTCCAACATTGGAGTAATTCGGGAGCACGCTTTGATGGCCATGCTTTAATAATGATATCCAAAGATATATTGTGAATTTAGAAGAACATTGGTTGCCATATCACTAAGAATTTCGTCAGATGACTTCTGTTAATGACCACAGAATTTTATCGCACTTGAAAATTAGATTTGTCCTCCTAAGGAGTAGTTTCTACTGGGGCCCTGCAAATACTCGAAAATCGAGTTGAGTTCGAATACTCAAACTCGACTCGAGGTACAAATCTCAACTCAACATTTCGAGACTCGAAAGCAACTCGATATTATCTTGAATAACATCTATTTTCCTGATATATTTTCCTATAACTTCAAAGAATCCATCGACCCTTCGCTATATATTTGAAATTCTAATACATCACACTTGCTTTCTCTCATTTAGTTTAACATTTTGTATTTCTGTCGTATAATTACATAGGGTAGCACAGTTATATATAAATTTTAGCCTAACGTGAAAAATAACTGTAAATATAATTGTAAATCAACTCGCACTCGCGAGTTAGCGTTCAAACTCGAATCGAACGTAAAAATTCAACTTGCAGAGGCCTAGTTTAAGCATAGTTTTTTTACGTAATTAAACATTCAATCGCAAAATGTGCTCAATGCTGGGTTTCAGACTTGATTGTTTCATATGCGAGTTTGAAATGGAATTGACACGGAGAGAGTTTTCCTAGCTAAAATATCATAATTTAATGAATCATAACGTTGATAAAAATTTGCGGTGAAACAAATTGTTACAAATTGTTTGAAAGTACGTTCGAACAAATGCACTGGCTAATTAATATTCATTTAGTATTTGTACAATTCCGGATTTTTTTATTTTCTTAAGCAATATCATTACCGCGAGATGGCATTAATCTTAGTTTTGCAATAAATCAGTTCTCTACTTCAAATTCAGAATTCATTAAAGAAATTGGTCCGCCGAATTAAAAAGTTCAGGACTGGCTTTCACTATAGATATTTACAATATCATATTGACATGACGTCTAGAAAACTTTGTAAATTTAATGGAATTTGACTATAACGAACATTAATGTATTATGGAGGATTTACTATGCATTCCTTCTTTAATGTTTAATACAATATTGCCTGTTAACTCATAGTCCAAAACATTTTGCATATTGCCTATACTTGTATTTTTTAGATTTACAATACAAAAAATCTTGATTTTGTTGTAAATCAGAAATCAGCTGTATGTTGAAAATATTCGATTTAATTGATTTGTTTTATATTTGTTTTTTGTTACTACAATGAATCAGTTTTCTGTTCCACTCTAGTAATGTGAAATAGAAGTGTTTGAAACAACTTGTTTAGGTCGGAAATCTTACTTAAAAGGAATAAATACGGACCGCGCACTCTTGGGGTATTTCACGGATGAAGATAGTGACGATGAATGGTTTCGGAAGCGGAGGCGGAAAAGGAAATTGTCAAGTGAAGAGGACTACATGCCATCTGATGACGTCGAGCAAGAACAAGTATTTTATGTTATACGTTTATCCTTCAGACTTGTGCAACCCAAAATGAATTAACTAAGAACTAAGCCCATTTTCAAGTGACTGTCATGAGCATTGATTAATGAGTCTTAATATTATATTAAACAATATACATGCATTAATTCCTTGTCTTCACTCATTTAAAATAATGTGCAGTAAAGAGTTTTGCCAATCCGTAATGACCCCGGGCTGGTAAATGTTTCTGCATTAATGAGAGTAACGGCTTTTCTGAATCAGTAAGTCATTGAATTATGAATCAACCACTTGTTACACTTATGTATAGATTTGGCCGTCATATTGAAAATCATTATATGCCCTTACTACTAGGACAAAACAATTTACTGCAAAAAAAATTAATAGTTTTCTAATAACATTAATGTGAAATAACATTTTGTGATAAGGTCCGATGAAAGAAAATATCATTTTGTGATAAGGTCCGATGAAAGAAAATAACAATTTTAAAATGCGTATTTAGAATCTATTGCTTTTTGGAAAATTTAAATTAACATCGATTCAACCGATACTATGCCTGCAAATGCCGAAAGTATTCTTCCATTTTTCGGTTTTTCTGCACCAATGTTGGAAAAGTTAAAAAACGTATTAATATACATTTTATTTCTCAGCACCATTGTTTATAAGTACAATACCATTCAATCCATTTTGGTTGATTTGTGTGCAGTGTTTTTTGACATTTTGATCATTTGTTACAATAACTCGGTGCAGCCCATTTCTATCTTTGGCTCAAATGTGAAAAGGTGGCAGGCATCAAAATTTCGCATATTCCAACGCAGCTATTATTTGTACTTTCTGATTTAAACTATTGAAAAATTTATGATTTATCTAAGGTCGTTCAACTTTAGCCAATAAATGGAATTGTTGAAGAACCTACCCCTCGGAAAAGAAGATCTCGTAGAAAATATGTGGAGGAAGAAGAGGAAGAAGAAATACCGGCTGCTGTTTTGCAACGTGGGGTTAGAGCTAAATCCACTAGATCATATACAAACTTTTTCCATGGGAAGGTTGAGGGTGCTCCAAGTGATCTTGATGATGATGACGACGCTAATCCCGAAGATGTTGAAGATGAAGACGACGAGTATATTGCTTCGTCAGATGACGAAGGCAAAGATTATACAAAACGGGTAAGAATCTTTCGTTCATAATAAACCATCAATTGTTAGAAACGTTGCTGCGGCATGTAAGAATGTATCACGAATATGATCGCCATTCTGAGAATTTTGATTTAGTGTGAATACTGGATATAGTTTTCCTGTTGTGCATTTATTAGTGTTATGTATAATTACATTTATATTTTATACTTTGCTTAATATAATTTTATCATCTACTACAATGCTTGTGAAACTTTAAATGGATTGTAGATATGAAATTATTTTATTAATACATGTAGAACTCCAAACGTAAACGTGGTTTTCGAAATGTCTTCTTAAGTGAAAAAGTCAAAGCGATTATTTAACATTTTGGATGTTTATGGAATCATTTGTTATGTGTAAACACTGTTTATATTTCTCTCACATTGATTGTGCTCTTTAAGATCAAAGGTAATACACTTGGTTGTGTCAATATTTACTTATAGCTAGTAGTTAGTCAAAATTAAGTGGTCTCTTCCTCGATTTCCTCTTGCAAATTGTTTAATTTGAAATACTTTCCATTCTCTTAGTATTTCTAATTTCTAGACTTCAAAGTATTTATCTATTGTTACTTGAATTTAACACGCGCAAGGCCTACTAATGCCAAACTCAGAGGTCATGGTTATCTGCTTTAAAATGTAAATGAAAAAAATCCACCTCTCTATCGCGTAATGCTTTCAGATTTTTAAAATCTATTTTAGTTTCTGAGTTATGAGCTTTCATATTTTTAAAATCTATTTTAGTTTCTGAGTTATGAGCTTTCATATTTTTAAAATCTATTTTAGTTTCTGAGTTATGAGCTTTCATATTTTTAAAATCTATTTTAGTTTCTGAGTTATGAGCTTTCATATTTTTAAAATCTATTTTAGTTTCTGAGTTATGAGCTTTCATATTTTTAAAATCTATTTTAGTTTCTGAGTTATGAGCTTTCATATTTTTAAAATCTATTTTAGTTTCTGAGTTATGAGCTTTCATATTTTTAAAATCTATTTTAGTTTCTGAGTTATGAGCTTTCATATTTTTAAAATCTATTTTAGTTTCTGAGTTATGAGCTTTCATATTTTTAAAATCTATTTTAGTTTCTGAGTTATGAGCTTTCATATTTTTAAAATCTATTTTAGTTTCTGAGTTATGAGCTTTCATATTTTTAAAATCTATTTTAGTTTCTGAGTTATGAGCTTTCATATTTTTAAAATCTATTTTAGTTTCTGAGTTATGAGCTTTCATATTTTTAAAATCTATTTTAGTTTCTGAGTTATGAGCTTTCATATTTTTAAAATCTATTTTAGTTTCTGAGTTATGAGCTTTCATATTTTTTCAAGAATCTATCAAAGGCTTAAAAAATTCTTGCACAATTTAAGGTTAACTTGTTTGGTAGAAAGCAGATTACTTATTTTTAAAATATTCGTGGGGGCCTGTGACAATTGGAAGAAATTCTTCAGTTTTCACATTGCAATTCTTTCAGTTCAAATACACCATACTAAACATAAATATGAAATATTTTAATATTAATCAACAACAAGTTTAAGATGTCAACATATAATGTGAAAAATGTGTGTTTTGCGTGTGATTTCATTATAAAATAACTAACAACTTTGAACCTGAGAAACATTTCGTTATTCATTTAAGATAACTTGTGCTGCTCAAAGTACAAAAATGATGCAGTTGCTCAAAAAAACAATCTCCCATGACAAAAGTAATGCAAGGGTACTTGAAACTGGCTGATTCTCTCATTGAAGGTCACCTCAATGCCCATGGTTTATCTGAATTGAACCGATTACATGATGAATTTAATTCGCATTAGCCATCTACAATAGAAATTTTATTAAAAATAACATGTTATGTCTTATCTTCAAGTTGTTAACGATTTGGTCCAATAAAAAATCACTTTATTGTATTTGCTGAGTACACATGTGTTTCACCTTTTCTCTAAAATTATTCGTTCATTTTCTTTTTTAGTTATAATTTAGCAATTCGATATAATGTTGAGGTGAGGAAATTTAGAAGGCCAACTTGCCATGATTGGACTAATACGAACATCATTCTGGGGGCTGCCTTGATATTGGTATTAAATCGTGAGACCAATAGACCACCCAAATGCTGATTCATATTATCGAAGACAGTGAATTCTTCATAGTGTTTGATGTAATGCATTTGTTGAAGTGCATCGGGATGTCGCAGAGAATTCCCGGATTGTGCACTCCTCTGAGAAAATCACCTTAGACCAATCCTCCGGAATCAATTGGCTATCGCGCCAAAAATGTGAAATATTTTTCGGGGCTCCGTTTTAGGTTTGCTACCTTTTTGAAGAATTTAATCCTAAAATCCCTAGAGGCGCCACATGGCTTTCACATAACTAATCTTAGGCAGTAATTATGCTATAGTAGCGATGAAAATTGTAGTTTGCTTGGAATCTATCATGCGGTTTGTTCGTGCAGTGGTCCGACAAAGTGCCAGTCCGCATCTTCAATCACTTTAATTACTTGTAGCTGTATCGCACATCATTAACTAATTGATACATAAAGAAAGTGATTTGTGCTGCTTTTTGATAGGAATAGCAATATTTTTACACACGATGCTTACAACAAAAATGTGAATGCTAAGAGAAATGAAATATTTCGTCATCATTTATACTTAAATGATGTAATTTTATTGATTGGAACACATACCCAATGAAATCTTCTCGTTAAATTCTTTGAACGAAAAAATATTGTTTTTAACGTGCATTTCTATAAATTACACTCATATTATTATCGCGACTGTACATAAAACATTTCACGGGGAGTTTTTGCAAGCTGAAATTTCCAAAAAATATTATCACTGCTGTAATATGCTAAATGTATACAAAACAAATAAAATTAATTTAATGACGTATCATTAAATCTCAAGCAGTTCGAAATCTTGTTTTGTTTAGGTGCGGGTGAAGGCAATGAGGAATAAAAAATCCTTAAATGCTAATAGAAAACGTCAGCGAAATCTATCAGATGATGATCCAGATTTTTGCGTATCTTCAAGAAAAAAGAAGAAGCCCATTATCAAAGTTTTACAATCAGGTTCATTTTTTCTGCTGATTTTGCAAGATTGAATTGGACTCAAGTTGAGTCGGAAAATTGCGCCTTTTATGCTCTCCTATGTGTATTATTTCCGGTTTTTTGAATACACTATTCTCATTATCACTTTGATTAGGCGCCTACATCCTCTTGAAAAAATGAATTCTGTCAAACTTTTTGCTTCAACTTATTGGAGTTCGACAATAGCTTGACCTACTGTTTTGTTATTATTCGGTTTGAAAAAATAAAAACAATTTATTGCAGCAATTGTGGGTTTCTGCGACTCAAAAACTATATGTTGTTGGACTTTTATGGGTTGAAGGTTTGATATTTGCTCACCATTGTATTCCTTAGGTGATTTTTTATATCACCGCAGATTTTGAAAATCAAGCATGGTAGGATCTTAAAAAATTGAAGAGTTTTGACTGCTTTGACTATTTGTGCTGCAATTCTGAGCCTTTTTTTCGGATATTAAGGGGGCTCGGCTTAAACATGTAAATCTGTATTCTGTACAAGTTTCAAAGCATGTTTGCCAATTATATTGAATGATTCGTTGGAGTTTATTTCATCTTAACTAGAAATGTTAATTTTATTAAAAACTGTACAATTATACTGCTACTGCTAGGTATAGGCGTCTTTGGTATGTTTATATTTTTGTTTGATTGCTTGTATTTAGATTTTTTACTAGAAATACAATTTTCCAACTGTGGTAATTGTAATTTGAAAACCAAACTTTTTATATCTAGTAAATCTTATGAAAATCTCTAAAATTTTTATACAATTGGTCATCACATTTCACATCTTCCACAATCCCATCATTAAATGTTTCACACCTGCTTAAAACATATTCGATTCAGATACCAACAAAGCATAAGTCATCTAGTTAACAAAAGGTATATAAGCGCATTCCTTGAACAGACTGGAATCTTACAAACGGCGTTTTGGTTCTTCTAATTCTTTGAAAATCTTTTCTCCCAAGAAGATGTTATAAACTTCATGGAACTGGACAAAATCTCTCTTTTGTCTAGCTACTCATCTATATCCTTTCCAGATTCATTTTCCTTCTTACGTTCCCTCAATTCCAAGTCTGACTTCCCCAATTTGAAATGGAATCATCTTTCTGTTAACTCCGACTTTCTGCTCTGGTCCTCCTGCTTCCCCATCCATTCGTCTTTGCGACATTGTCTTTAACGCCCATGACATGGCTTTTATGCGTAAGTCTTGCAAGTTATCTGGTCCTTGCTATCCTATCATGATGGCGTCTCCTCTTTGGTAATTCATGAAACTTCCTCCACACTTTCGATCCATTTAAAGCGTCTGTACACCTTCATTTGTTCCTCTAAGCGTTTCCGACTTTGTTGGAAAACCTCTTGGATCTCTCAATTATTAAAGTCTAACCAGCTCCATTCTTCCCAGGTCATCTCTTATCGTACAATTGCTATTATTTTTTGTTATCAATCATCTCTGAGCGCCTTGTTTTCCATTACGCATTCCCAAAAATTGTCATTTAATTTCTTTTCTTCCTTATTGCAATTAATGCCCTCCCTCAATCTGTTCTCAAGCCGTCATGCTTACTGTATGATGACGACACTGCGATTTTTTACTTTGGTAGTTCTTTTCCCTCCACTATCTCATCTGATCTTCAACTGCTGTCTATTTGGTCTTCTGTCAACCATCTTAATTTTAATTCTATAAAGACTTTCGGCATCTCCTTTTTAGTGTCCTCAATGGATCTACCTCTTCCAGTGAAATTGTCTCCTCGTCATGCTCATATTGGAGTTCAACTTGCTTCTAACTTAAATTGGATATATGTCCTTGCGTCTCTGTAGAGCTAATTCCGCACTCTTTGACCTATTTCGTAATGTTCACTTTAATTCCTCATCTGCTATATATATATATAGTTCAAAAATTCCTTTTAAACTAGGATCTTAGCAAAATATTTTGGTTACATATTTATTGTCCTTTTTAAAAATTGCTATTTTTCGGAAAAATCTATTTCTTGCGACGTTGATCTTCATTTTGATCTTCGATATAATTATTTTGCTTATACCCCGTTTACACGTGACATGAGACATGCATGTCTTGTGTTTTCAATGAGCGAATGTCACGTCTAAACACCCAAAACACGCGACATTCAACCTCTCAAGTAGAGCACTTGAAAAACATTCGAATATCAAAAGATTTTGATTTTCTCGAGTGTCTTATGTCTTGTGTCACCGTGTAAACACCTAAAACACGAGACATGCATGTTTTCGAATCAAATTAATTAACAATTGCATAGCGATTTAACACAAATTAAAACAATTTTCTTAATCAAAGTTAATTACTAAATCGATCATAATTTTAGTCGAAATTATTGTGATGTGTTTAATGAAATCTTGATTTTTTGCACTTTATTTAGTACTAAATAATTACATATATTCTATGTGAGTAAAATTGTTATGCTTCTAATTGGAATAGAGAATAAGTAAATGTGAAAAATATCGATCTCAGTTATGTTTATGTAGAATTGACGTGCTTCGAATTGAAACAAAAACAAATCCCAAAGCAACCTAAAATTATTTGTTTGCGATATTCTGTGTTAAATGATTGAAATCTTAAAAATTTGCGATTTGGGATTATTGATTATATATATAAAAACAGTTTTAATGATTAGTCCTGTGCGTCCCAATATCATTTAATCGGATTAACAGGACCAAATATCTTCTTAACTTACCCGGATCTTTGAAAATCAGAATATATTTAAATTAAAAAGAAAAATATATTCTATTTCTATCCTTCAAAATAAAATTAGTCCATTCCTATATATGCTGACATAAAGTTGATGTTGATATATAT
>CABFPE010000003.1:5857928-5894631 GCA_900660155.1 Hofstenia miamia | reverse complement strand
TATATATATATATATATATATATATATATATTAGGGTATAGTGAAAAAAATATTTTTTAAATAAACAAAAGTGTAGTTTTTAAAACGTGAAAATTGTCTAAAACTCTAATAAAAATTTATTTATGGGAGGTCTCCCGCTCTTTTCAACGAGCAACACTTTTTTAAAAAATCAATTCGATATTATAGCTATGGCCTCATGTTGCATACCATTTTGTAGCGCTTTGAAAAAATAAGAAGCCCCATATAAACTTTGACAACTTTTTCTTATTTCCTGTTTCATGAAAATCGTTTAGTTTCCTTTAACTTTTTTACTATTAAGTCAAGACCTGTCTACATGTAAAGCGATTTTAATGCTTGGGTAGCATAACTTTTGAAGACTGCTGCAAAGTAAGTTTTGACGCTATGGCCTTGAAAATTATACCATTCTCTAGATAATCAATAGCTCCATATGAAGCAATTTATTATTTTTCAATTTGATTAATTATTTTCTTGTAAATTGCGAACATTTAAGCAATCGTTTTTATTTGCAGATAATCACTTTAGAGATAACATTTGGGAGGTTAATATTAAAAAATATCAAAAATGGCCCAATTAGAAAAATAATCATGACTTGCAAATTTTGTACTTCATTGTTAATGCGGCATGGGTTTCAATAATTTTTCATTATAATTTTTTCAATAGCATTGTATAAACAGAAGCCTGAAGTTCTCTTGGTTTTAATACAAGAAAGGGTGGGGTAGAATGGTACAAGAGTATCAGCTTTAGAGATTTCGCAATTACTATTCAATGGTAATCTTTTTTGCAATTGTCAATTTATTGGTAATAATGCATTTCCAAACATTCTTGAAAATTCAAAGAAAGATAAGGTTTCCTCATGCCCATGGAAAAATACTGGTAGAGCTAAATGTAAAGAGTTAAGCACATAACTTGGAGAAGATAGAACAATCAACAAAATATACTAAATGACTGTGTTCAAATGCAACTATAGAAAAAAATACAGCCTTTGAATGGTGTGCATACTATTTGAGAAAAGATGACCAAAAAATGTGTGCACATCATGAAATAAAAATGTTTTCAAATCTCTCAGTATGAAATATGTTAATTTTGATAGTAACAACTGTCAAAATATGTCAGATTGTTAATTTTTTGTGTAAGTACTAATTACGTGCTTGAACTGACGTCAATGTATTCTTACTAAGCGTCAATATTTCAAAAGGCGGAAGTGGAGTCGAGTCGACATTGGTTTCAAAGGAAAATTCAACTCTTCAAACTCAAAGCACCATGTAGGCTTACCCTATAGTTAAATTTTAGAATTTATATACAGTGATATCCTTTGCGTTGCTTTTTGTCTTGGAAATGATACACACAATTTGTGAAGAAATGCTTAGAAGCATTAATGTCAACATTTTGCTAAAGCTGGTTTCATATAGAATATATACATGTACTTTGTAAGTGTCATTCAGAGTTCTCTTGAATAACTACTTCTGAGATGGTTTAATCATATCGAGTTGCTACGGTCTATAGCATAGGCCTTACTATACTTCTGCTGTATATTTTAATATAAAATGTTTTTATACATTTATAAGTTTGAAGTTTTACAAAGTAATGCAGTTAAGCCTAGGTCAACAGCCTGATTAGAGCATCCCCAAAAAAGTGACCAACCTCTAGCTCCATGACCATAGTTGTGCACAACATTTACAGTTCTGTTATTTATTACCATCTTCTCTAACTCAACTCTAGGTCCATCAACTCTATATGGTCTTAGACCCACATAATCTTTTATAACAGTACAGCTTCGAAGGGTTGGGTGAAGTTTGTAAGCATTACTAAGCATTTCATATTTCATATGCTCATCAACTTCTATACTAGTATTATCTAGCTGATAACATCCACCAACTTTAAACTCTCCATTTGTACTGGGAAATCCATAAATTTCATCTGATAACTCATACCAAAAATGTGTAGAAGGGGCTTTCACGTGTGTTACTTGGCCGCGAACAGCATGCAACGTATCATCTTTAACCAAATTTCTTGCTCCAAGCCCTGCACAATTTACAATGCAATCAAATTCATGTAACTCAGATATGTCATGAATTTCTTTTTGAATAAATTTACCACCCATATCTTGAATTTGTTTGTGTAAATATGGTAGAAACACCATAGGATTACAAAATAATGCGTTAATAAGATATGCACTTTTGAATTGGCTAAACTCAAAATGAGGAAAGATATTCTCTACTTCTTCCTTAGTTAATTCTTTAATGATATCATTTTGAAAAGTTTTCCGAAAATCTTTCACACAATCTACGTAAATCTTATAGCCTAAAGACCAGTAAATTCCACATTCTTCTCCCTTCCCACTATTGAGTAATTTTAGCAGAAATCGTTTTGTTTTCCTTGCCCATTCCAATTTCTTTTCAGTGTCCACCGCGCCTTGTACTCCAGCAGCAACCCAACTTGTTGTGTTTTCTTCGAAATCTTTGCTAACAATTGTGACATCGACATTTTGATGATGTTTTGCAAGAAATGCATATGCGGTAGACAATCCTGCAATACCAGCACCAATTATACACACGCGCTTTTTTGACATGTAGTAATTTGTTGCAATTGCATGCACTGACTAGTTATCTGAAGTAGATCAAATATTACATATCAAGTCAGTGTGATAACAGAAATCAATTATTAATGGCGAAGATCGAACACTAGTTTCTATCAGTAATGGTGCGGCCCCACCGTGCCCTAAAAACCAAAAAAATTAGTTTCCAAAAATAGAAGCAAAACCTGTTAAAAACTATGCCAATTTGGGGAGACTTTGAAGCCCCCAAGTTTGGAAGTTGGAGACATTTTGGGCCCAAAATACCAAGTTAGTAAAGTAATACTAAAAATATAGGAAAAAATTGGGACAACAAAATTTGAAAAAATTTCTTTAATAAACAATTTTAGACAATTTTGGAGACCCAATAGTTATGATGGTATCTACATATGTGCATGCACAAAATATTTAGTAGTAAAAATATCTACTATGCACCAACAGCGGCTGCTGAAAACTTAATTCATAATATTGAAGGGGAGATCGGTGCTCCCATTTATACATTATAGTAATTGAAAATTAGTGTTGCTTCAAATATAGAAAAGGGCAAGAGGAGAGGTAAATGATGTCTTTCGTGTGAAAATGAGGAATGTCACAAAAGATATAGATTTGGTCCATGTGCCTTCTTTGAACATTTTCAAGTATAATTTTTAAGTGATATCTATTATGACGTAAGTCTCAAATTTTGAAAACTATTTTTAATTGCAAATGTAGAAAGAGGAGAACGACCAGAGGATCTGACTAAGTTTCTATTAAATCATAAAATGTGCAAAACTAACGAATTCAAGTCAAGAAAAGATATTACAAAAGTTAGCATTGAATGAACAGAACACTATAAATGTGTGAGCTATGAAAGTATTTGTATTAAAGCATGCTGCAGGGACAGTTAGCTTGGAAGGGACGTTAAGAACTAAGGAAGCAGTTCAGAAGAGTGGAAAAACATTCAATCTAAGTGAAGAAATGAAGCATGAAAGGACTTTTAGCATTGAAGCAGAGGTATTCCAACTCAAGCAATACATTAAGTTGAATTCTACCCTAAAAGGTCACTAAGGAGGTTAGTAGGGAGTTCAGAATGTCAACATAGGTGGAGGGAAAGAAGAAATAGTAAGTTAGGATTGGGACAATCAATGTATAGCAGAAGGCAATGCATAAAAAATATCAAGGACTACAGAAACCAGTCTTAAGACCTTCTAAAATAGCTATAATTAATTGTTGTCAGCTACTTTGCAGTCATTAGCTGGAAAACAGCAATTGCTAAAATTGAATCATAGACATCAAAACTGCGTTTTAGAAAAATGAATATTTGGTTCAGATTTTGAATTTTGAGTCAAGAATATATATATAATTGCATTGGAAGTTCTCACTGATTTTATAAGACATAATCCATTTTTGAAAAGCATTTCCAGAATTTAGAAACGGTCGTCCATAGAATGACTTGTAATTATTTCAAAAAGTATTGAGATTTCAATCAACAAGCATAATTTTTTAAAATTAAATTCCCATAAATATGATCTATAAACATGATATGTTACAAATGAGCAAAGTGAAATTATACATGACACAAATGCATAGATATGTGTCCCTTTAGATAATTAAAATATATTTGATTTGATTGAGTGGCAACACAAATCAAGTGCTCATCTAAAAAGGCTAAGATTTCAAGGAAATATGAATTTTCTAAATAAAATGCATTTACATTTTATGACAGGTATAATTTTATTGTTGTCTACAAAAGTGGAGTACCAATGGAGTATAATAGAATGTTAAAATATGCCACTATAAAGAGGCTTACTTCATAATGAAATGTTAAACAAACAATGATGAAACTATTAAAAATAATGAAGGCAATAAGCACTCTGTTAAGATTTTCTTCAGAAACAACTAGGTGGAGCTAAAATAGCTAAGCAGGGAACCAGGAAGTTTTTAGTAACAGAATGAGTTCTCAACATAAATGGAGATGTGGAACAGGGCCAGGATCCGGCGTGGCTCATTCAAATTAATGCTAATTCGACTCATTTAGGCCCATTTTTATAGTAATTGTCACAAAAAATTCAGTTTCCTACACTGAATTTATAGATCTTAATTATACAATTAGTAGGGAACATCATATAATGTAAAACTTCCAAATATCAATTTTATTTTTCAACACATTGTTTATAATATAAATAGAAAAACCTAAGAGATGTTCAGTATAGATAGGTTTACTTAATTGTGGAGTACCTTTAGCGCAGAGGGCAGCATTGCTAGGAACAGCTACAGCTTAGAGGTCTGCGGTTCCGTCCCTCCCTGTCTAGTTCCCGATAGCAGTTCCGTCGGTAGAGTACTGGATTAGAAATCCTTACTGGTACCGGGAATACAGTTGCTCGATCCTATTTGCTATTTAAACCTCTGAGACTATGTCAGAGCGATCGTCTACCGATGCTGGGCTTGCAATAATAGATCGAAAAGCACGTCTAGATCCTGGCCATATTATTAAACTTTTGTTTGAGAAATTGATGCATTATTTAATGTTTTCTTGTCATTCTATAACTACCTCGGGACAAAAAGGTACCGGTAATAAGAATTTACGGTACAGTACTAAAAAATTTTGAACAGTACGGTAACGGACGGGACCACTATAGGATTATTGTGGTACCTCAGAACTCTAGCAGAGTTTTCAGTAATCTTTTCGAGCTATCTAGAAACTGGTGAGGTTTTCGAACAGAGGGTAACGTTGTGATATGATTTGTAGTGGTAGTTTAGTGCAAAGCACTAGATAGAAAAAGTGCAGCTGACCAAACGTAACCGGGCGTCGTTACACCTAAATATAAGAAATTAGATTAAGTTAGTATTTTTCGTTTGCAAAACCGTCGGCAACAAATATTGCCGTTGCAGTTATAGAAGCCATCTTTTACTGAATAATTTCAGAAGTTGTCCTACTAGTTATAACATATAAGCACCCATAACGCAAAGAGGCATTGATATTTATACACAATAGAAGAATCTTAATTTTAAATTTTATCCCTAATATATATATATATATATATATATATATAATTCAGTACTTGGAATTATAAAATTGTAAGGAGTTTTATATTTTTGTGCGACTCAACACATGCAATGGAGGGCTAGAAATGTCTGTTTATCTCAATCAATTTATGTTTTTATTGTAGAAGCTTTGTTCTGTGCATCATTAAGTAATGACATTAAAGGGAAATCACACGTTCTTAATTTTATTAAAATACCTGATTTCAAATATTGAGTATTTTTCGATGCAGGTAATAAAGAGCGATTACTTCACAAAGATATACCCACCTGCTTGCGTCAATGGAAATATATTAATTATTTTATTCGTTTGACTCAGTCACGAATTTAGTGTCAGATCTGAGCAACGGCACTTGCATATTTAACAACATAATTCTGCCACTTCCGTGCAGTAAACAATTTTGTATGGTGCAAAACAGAAATTGCTTGTATTGTTATAAACGCAAAACTAAGAAAACCAATAAATCAAAATGTATGTAAAGACAGCATTAATTACTAGCCGTTTCATTGAATGGAGAAACATCGAAATATAAACAATTTCCAGGGTGCAGAAATAGCTTTTAATGTTTGCATAGAAATGAGCATTAAAAATCTACATTTTAATTGAAGTTCATTCTCAGGTGCTGCGAACATTCATTACTGAAAAATAGAGACTTTTCTTCAGGATAAACAGAAATTGTTTTAAATGGAGTAGCAAATTTCTACCACAAAATCAAATCAAACGTTCTAGTATTATAGAATCATATACTAATTCTAAAATAAATTAGTCATATTTCTTTTCTTATGTTGCATCATTGAATCTTTTATGATAATATTTGTGCACTATTAATTGAATCTCAGTTTTACTAATAATTTTTATAAAACCCTTATTAAAGGTAGCCAATCGCTACCTATTTTTTCGTTTTCTACTACAAACAACTAGAAAATGTATGCCAAGCATCAATTCCATCTTAAGCTTAAAAAAATGTCGGTAAAAGATTCAATCCTTTTGCATAAATTTCTATTCAATTCGAGCTGTGTGTATCTATCGAAGAGATATCTTAAATATATAACATACATTGTTCCAGCCGCTTTGTGCACTAATCCTAGTAGACTATCCCATCATGCTATTAAATTGCCCTACTAATTTTCTTTAGATTTACATAAATTGTTCTGCATTCCAAGAGGTATAGATAATCAATAATATGAATTAATTTCATTACACTGATGTATCCAACATAATATATATATATATATATATATATATATATACATCAGTTAAGTCATTGATATTATAAGGATTAAAAGTAACTTTTTCACTAAGAATATGTCATCCAAATTTTAAAAACTATTTTCGTATTTTCATTTCAAAATAAGGTCTGAGAGCAACATAAAACTTTGTACACAGTCGATAGATTTAATAAAGACATTTCATATCAAATTTATAAAATATTAGATTTTTTTGGAGATAATGATAATAAGCTAACAGATTGCTGGTGAGTAAGAAAGGTGCAGTAAATAAATAATTGTATATGTATATACTCTTTTTCAGGAAAATGTGATATATTTGTGCCTCTAGTTGTAGGAATAATCTAACCTTAAACATAAAATGCATAACCTAAACTTAACAATTTCGACTAAATCCAACCACTTTTGTTTATCAAATAACCTAATTTTCCAAAAGCCTTGAATAAAAGTGCTCAATTTTGGATCATGATTAAAGCTTATAGGTATTTCTGTGCAAGTATTGAAACGCCAAAATGTAACATTTTAACTTGTATAAAAAAACCAGTTAATGCTTCAAGACCACCCTGTACTATAAATCATGTAAATTTCTTTTCCAAATTCTTATGTTTTAAAATTTTGAAATTTGTTTTTTTCCTACTGTTAGATGACTTTCATTCGTTTGTGAAAAGAAAATAATTTGCATTCGTTCATTAAAATTTGCTCTGTAGTTCTGCTTGAATAGAAGCAGAAATTGAGGTTTCAAGGAGTAGTTGGAAGAGTTCTTTAACTGTATAATAAGCGCTTGTGCCTAATTCGAATTTTTTATATTTTACGCAATTGTATTTTGCATTGCTTTCAACAAAGCGAACGTACCCAGTTCTTATATTTTAAAATTAATATACCTAAGGAATAGCTATTCATTGAACATACAATGACGTCTAATGAAAAATCTAATGTACCCTAAAAAAATTTACTAATGTTAATTTTGCAAGTACTTTTTTTAATATATTCCAAATGACTGCTTAAAGAAACTGATTTACACTATGTTGATCGGGGACTAATAAAATCAGTATGTTCGTTTAGAAATTATTTTTAAACATTTTTTTATTTCCTTGAGAAAAAATTGCAAGCAGTTTCAATTTCTTCGTATTCTTACGTCATCACCTCAATTATATCTTAAGTTTTCCATTTTTCCATGTGCGCTAATCCAGTACTATTTTTTATTGAAACTGTGTAGAAAACATTTATTTAGATCATATTTATATATATCTCAAAGATTTCTAAAAATAAAATAGATATTTGCAAATCAAATAATTGTAACTAATTGATCACACCAATTTAAAGTGGAATTGTAGAGCCACTAATAAACTTGGTAATTACATACACATCACCGAGAAATTAATCACATCCAAATTATTTGAAATTAATTTTTGTTCAACTAGTTTTTGCATGTAGGTATACATGTAATATTATTTCTCCATACATCTAAGTACTATGTCTAATAATTATCTTCTGGCAGTGACTAATATATATATATATATATATATATATATATATATATCGCATTACTTACGAGAATGTAAGGAAGTTTTAAGTATGTTTTTTTAAGCAAGATTACTTATAGATACTAGCATTACCTTGTCAAAATCATAAGAATATTTTTGAAGGAAGGAAACCAATTGGGTTGGGCAAAATTTTTAGGCAACCTTAGTGTATACCATTCAAATGCCAATTTGAAATTATTCATATGGGTTATAGATAAGAACATATATTAACTCTAATTTACATGGATTTTATACAGTTTGTATGATTACCTTTGTATTTCTCATTAATGTTTCAAGAAAATTATTAATTCAATATCCATTGATGTCTCCTTCAGAATAGAAATAAACGGCAGAATTATCTTGGAATATACTAGAGTGCAAGGATTGCATTGCACACAGGTAACAATCATGCTAATAACTGGTTGATCAGGACAAGTTGGTACTGATAAACAATAAACTAGGCGTTTGTGTTAGGTTATAATTTTTTTGATAGATATGGGCTATTTGGTAAAAAAGCACCGAACCCTCTCCACTCCTGGTTTGCTTCCCGAATGCTTACATAAGTCTGACCTACATTATTGCAATAAAATACTTCAATAAGCGATCTTAAAATTATTGCATTTAAACTGTGCTACAGTTAATTAAATTGCACGTGATTTTAAGAAATAATTTCCCAAATCTTAACTTCATTACTTCGAATAATTTTTAGACAGCTTATTGTATTGGAGGTAATTTTTGTCATTAACTTTAATTGACTCTAAAAGCTAGCTTTTATTTGAAATCAAAATACTTTCACTTTCGTTAAAAATATGTCAATTTTAATATTATTGCTTTCTGAATAGCTTTTCCCAAAATACACTACTATAGATAAAAAGTAACAATCCCCCATTTTGGTTAACATCACTTTCTAAATATATGAATATTCATAAATGGACACTAATATGCTTTTACTAAGCTAAGGGGGAATAATATTTTCAAACCTGTTTAATTAACCTGTATTAATATTTATGTTATTTGCCGTCGCAGTAGAAAATAAGTCACTAGTGCATAGATTTTAAAAAATTTACGATTAATCTTTCCGCTGTTTGGCAGAACATTTGAGTAAATTTATTATTTATATAGTATCTATTTCCAAAGTGATTAAATTTTAAACAAAGCCTTCAGCATTTATCGTATGTTAACAAGTCAATGACATATTGATCCAATGATATTTCAATGAAGCGATTACCCCTAAATAACCTAGTCATTTTTTTGTGGTAGTTGCTATAAAAAATATTTAAACCCTTTTAACTGACTCTTAAACTTTGATTTGGGTTGGGCCACATTTCTTGCTAATGATTTTGTTTCGTTTGGATTGGGTTATTGAAAGACATTGCGTTTGCAGGTGAGTTATATATATATATATATATATATATATATATNTTGCATTTAACAAGTGGGATTTTATATATTTCAAAGAAATGCTACATAAATGCATTTTAAAATTGAATATATATATATATATATATATATATATATATATATCAGTATAAAAACATTTACTTTTTAGCGCTAATTATCAATTTTTATTTCTATATCCATTCCATATGCGTTTCCTTTCACTCACATGATGTGGATCTGTTATGAAGTACGAACCTATAGAGGTATCCAAATTGTAGTTGAGTAATATTTTGACACAACTTTTGGTTCGAGTCGAGTCAATATTTGTATATTGAATTTCTGGCTGGGTCGGCTTTTTTGACCTATTTACAGACCTTGCGCAAATCGAACTAATGCCCCTTGACTTCTGACATTTTCCACGCAGTGCTTGAACTAAACTTGGGGGGGGGTATATTTATGGATATCACAATAATTGTAGTTGATCCTGCTACGGTCTTATTATCCAAATATTGGTAACAATTTTTAAAATTTTTTGCAAAACAGGATTTTTCATTGAAGCAAAGTTATATTTTCTTAAAAATTCAATAATTTGTATTACAAATTTTCACCATAACAACGGAAACTGACTTACCCATAGAATGGTTTAAGTGCAAGAATTCCAAATATCATAATAGGCTCAGAAAAAATTGCTTTAAAATGTGCACAAAGCGGATAGTGATATTAAGGATAAGTTTTGGGTTAATGTGATATAGATAATTGCTTCCCTTTGGCCATAAATAAGACTATTTTGTTTCTTAAATTTTACATCTAAGAGTAATTCTGAAGCCATATAAATGTTAAGCATTAAAAAATTGATTTTTAGATTGATGTGATTCAGCAACTTGGTGTGCTTGCAGTACACCGCTGTAAAGGAGATTGATAGCTTTCTATGTCGGTAGGTTAAAGCAATAGATAATTAGCAAAAATAAAAGGAGTTCTGAACCTTTTAAAGAAATTGTCTTTCCTTAAATCTAAGTTTAGAAAACTTTTTGAAATTCACTGCCATTCAAGTTTTGCAATTTAGGACAATTATCAACATTCCTCTAAAATTTTATTTGAAATCAAGAGCAATCAGAGACTGCAAGGAATGAACTTAGTCAGGGTCAGGATATAACCAGACGCCAATCCCTATTTCAAGATGTTTTCCATAAAGATCAATTCAAAACTCTTTGAGAAAGCCTGCAGACAAAGAGACAAACAGGATAGAAACAATACTTCATTGGGGGAAGTAATTATCGATAATTAAAACTCTGTTCATAAACTTCAAAAACATTTTTTTAAAGATATGAATTTTTTCAGGCACTTTCTACAATTTTTCATAGTCTATAAAAATATTTTAAACGCTCATAACTAATAAAGATAACTAAGATCTGAAAGCATTACATTCTAGAGAATTTTCTTCTCTTCCATTTTTTACCTTTATTTTGCATCACAACTTCTGACTTTGCGAGAGCGGACCTGAACAAAATTTCGGTGGTCTATTCACATGTACAGAAGACGAATAGCTAAGATTAGCTGTTGTTGCAATGGGTTTTATACCACCTTATTATCTGAGCATTGGGGATGAGGACGAAATGGAATATTTATACAAAAATGCTTTTCAATAAAAAAAGAATAATTTCATCTACTTCATGCACTATTTATCCTTATTTCCAATTTTCACTGTAACAGGTGACCACATTTACCCATTGACATGTTAATAGTGTACATGTATAATCGGTACCAAATGTTTTCGTTTTTGCATGAAAATTGTAAATGCTGATATTAATTTGTATATAAGCGAGAGCAACTTGTTGTACATAGAACATCTTAGCACAGTTATAGTGTTCATTAGTATCTCCCGCACGCAGTCGTCTCCTTAAGAATAATTAGCGGTGCAAAGCACAAGCGGGAGACATTATAATATTCAATGATTTACAAGTTTCCCAATAGGCTTAGAAGAAATATCTGAAAATCTGCAGAAAGCCGATTGTATAGTAATGAATACAATGGGCAGCGTAGATTAAGTTTGTCTGATTTCTATTAAGCATATACATAACTGGATTGGCAAATCTATCAAGTTTTATTAAACAAACAATTTTTGACGAAAAATATGATGTGAGTAAACTTTTTGATTTCTGATTGAACTGCAAAAATTGTTGATACAATAATAATTTGATTTGGAACATAGTAGCGAAAAGTATGTAGTTTACAACGTATTGAAATATGATTTCACTAACAATTTTTTTAAAATGTATTTTTTATATAATAGTATCCATGAAGACAAATGCATATATAAAATCACTTTCAGGTAATTAAAATATATTAGGTAGAGTGGCAATCTGTACTTGTAACCACAAAGCAAGTGTTCATCTGATGAGGCTAGAGTTTCAAAGAAATAGTAATTTCCAAAATAAAATGCATTTTACATTTCATGACAGGCATAATTTTGAAATTGTCTAGAAAAGTTGCCTATTTATAGAGTATAATTCGATGTTAAAATATGTTGTCATTTAAGCGTATTTCATAATAAAGTTAGTAACATTAATAATATTAATAATAGAAAAAAATGAAAGAGTGAACAGCAGGCTTGTCGTGAGAGTGGGGATCCCCAACACACCACCACACCTCATGTGATGTGATGTGGGGTACGATTTTAGCCTGTGGGATGCTTAAGGGAATTTGTTGGTGAAGATATTTTTTAGCTAGCTCCAATCATTCCAAAAGTTATCAAATAAAACTCTAAGAATTGGTTTACGCAATATAACTATGATGAGGACAGTTAGTAAGTTGTAAAATTTTATTAGATTTTTATGTATATTACTACATATTAACATATACATAAAGTTCTCAATGTCTATAAATGTATTTAAACATTTAACAGTTTCGCTAAAAAGTTGCTGTGGGGAATTGTTAGGCAAGTTTTTATTCCTGTTGTGTGGTGTGGGACTTGTGTTACCGATTTGTAATCATTTCCCGAGGTTTGGTGTGGGCTGTGGGTTAAAAAATGTCCCCTTACAGTAAGACTGGTGCAGAAAGGTAGAGCGCAAGGTAAAAGGGAAGATGAACAAATATAGAGATTGGGCAGAGAAAGCAGGATAGGTTGGCGGAGTTTAGGAGCTTTGCAGTAATTCCAATAGAAGCCAAAATATAAGAGGTATTTAGAGGAGTTAAGGTTACGAAAGTGGAGTTCGATTATAGAGTACAAGGAAGCGTTGTTAGGAGCACCTAGGGAAAGCTTTCAGATTCCCTAATAACTGGTCAGCTTGCTGAGTATCGATCACACCAACGTCAAGTTTTGAATAGAGAAAACATAATATTCGCCATAGTTTATTAACTTTGCGATAAAAATGGTATAAAAGACAAAACAGAGACAAAGAAATAGACAGGTTAATCATAAAGATAGAAATAATTTATGTGCAGGAATAAACCACAATATGATATGAACTGGTTAAGTTAAGATTGATGTCTAGCACTACAACATTCAAGGAGGGTTATTTTGAGCCTTTTAGTGAACTACTGTGAGACTTCGTTTTCCCCAGTAAAACTATTCAATTTTCGTTGAAAATAAATTCCTGTGCACATGATATTTGCTTTAAATATAATACTGTAAAATGTGATTCTTGCTTCTAGTTTTTTTCATAATCGTTCATCTGTATGTGTGAAGCAGTTCCAATAATTATAATATTTGTCTTTCTTGCTTCCAGTAAAATGAAAATTGATGTTTGTCAATAATAAAAATCAATAGTTGAGAAGGTTATGCGCCAATCAGTGAATAATTCAACTTAAAATATTTCTTTAAAATTCAGTATTCTAATGAAGACTGTATGCTAAGAAAATAGACTTTTTCTCCCAACAGACATTCTTGTTGTATTTGCAGAATACATCAGGGTTAACAAAATTAAGAGAAGTGCAACAAATGTTAAGTGAAATCGGGGTTACTCTACCAGTCAACAGACTGAAGAGTCCGTGTCAACAGATCAAGTCCGTGACTCTTACCTTGAAGTGTACCCGCTAGGGCCGGATCTTGTATCATGCTTGACCTCTGGCGACCCCTGGCACGCAGAGTGCTGATCTGTTGAGTCTGATCAGCAGGAGTGAAGCCGAAGGCCGAGCTTCATAAGAGGGTTGCGCCTCTCTACAGCTTTCACCAACCAAGGCTACTAACTGAGGTAACTCGTGAGCACTTGCGTCTGCCTGTTATGGAACCCATGACGAAGCAAAGCTCCCTCATAGGTAAGGCTCAGCAAATGCTGGCCTGGGCCTATCTAGAGGCCAGAGACAGAGGAAAATCCTCTGTATAACTGCCCTCGTAGACGCACTCTACGGCTCTGGGCATAGACGTCGCCGTCTGCTCCTCAGAACAGACAGTCTCACATCACCGTCACCGCCCCCATATGTGCTCCCGCACACATGGCAGCACCTTCTTCTACCCTATTGTTTAACGTCCACTCCTGGTTCGGGACTCCGCGAAGAGACGCGCCCATCGAGTATTGGCTCAGCNATATATATATATATATATATATATATAGAATATAGCCATATTATAAAAATTCTTGTTGTCAGCTGTAAGCCTAAAAACAAACAGCAAAAATAGCTTCAAAAACATTGAAAAAAATCAGTATTTATTAGATTCATTATAATTGAAATCAGTAAAAAAATAGTTAAAAGTTTTGAAAGTCAACGTTTAGCGGTTTAAGTAAAAAGTACACCTGTATACAAAATTTATTACAAAGCAAATTTATCTCTCGAGTTGATAATCACATACATCTTATTGGGCACATTTGTATAATTATTTATATTCTTGATAGCCTGTCTACCTATTTGACAGGCAGATTTTTTATACTTGATATATATTATATATATATATATATATATATATATTATATATGAGCTTGTCTTTAAAAAGAATTCATTATTTCTGAAACATTCTAAATTTACTTGTTTAATAGCAAATTTTCTTTTGAAATTTTGCAAAAATAACTTACTCAGGACGAGGTATTTGCTATTGTTAGCTATTACAAATACATATACAAAGTGATATTTGTTCGAGACGACTTGTAGCAAATAGTTTGAATCCCGTTGCCAAGAAATATGTGGAGTCATATAAACTAAAGCACAGGGAATAAATTTAGATGTTTTCAATTATGTTGTATATCAACATGAATGTAATTGAAATATAGCAATAATAATTATTCAATAATTTACGTTAAGAGAAATGTACTCATGCATCTTTGTAATCCAAGAATGTTTTTCTCTGATGTATAGTAGCGAACATATTTAGATGCATTCTGTTAGTATGTCATTTTCAAGAATTAAAATGTCTAACACTTTGGGAGAGATAGACAATTGTATAGTTGAAAAAAATAGTGCCAGGATGTCACGTAACCAATTATAGAGAGGCCCATATACATATTGTTAAAGTTAGTAGCAAGAGGACAATTGAGTAGACTTACCCATTTTTCGGTGATATTTCTATTACCAGTGGTATTTGATCGCTTGACGAAATTGGCTGCCCCTCGAGAACATGATGCAGATAGCGTATACCAAGCGTAAGAAAGCGATCACACTTCATCAGAGTGCCACCATAAGTATCTTCTAAAATTTGGCCATATTGGGGAAAAAATCCCGGAAGAGCCAATCGAGGATTAATAGCCATACGACAATCGGCATTACTATCTTTTACCTAAATGTGTCATTCAGAATTAACTCATTCTAAATTAACAAAATATGTGCATTCATAACAAGTAAAACAAACTAAAAATTAAAATTAAGACGATTTCAAATACCTTCAGTGGGTTTAAAGATCTTCAATAAAATGCAAACGATTGCAATTATCAGTAGAAGATCAGTAACTCTACTACTCCATTGAAAAATTAATAACTCTTCCTCAACCTACTGCCTATACGATACACTATGCATTATAAACGCAACAGAAAACTTCTATATACAAAATGACAAGATATTGGAATCTGAATAATCAGATTAAAATAGTTACTGTGTAAGTTACGAAGTATGTACACAATAATAAAATTTGTAGACACCTCAGCGGAATTATGACAGGAAATGTAATAAAATTGAAGTTTGGTAAAATATTTTTATATTTGATAACTATAACTAAGATAAGATATATCTATGTAAAGAGAAATGCAAACAGACATTAAATTTTTTAAGAACTTGCCTTTTAAACCCATAGAAATAAAATGTCAAGACCCTAGGGAAACATATGGATGCTTGCTTGAAATCTTCAATCAGGCTTAAGTAAAAAATATAATCTAGTTTGGGTTAAAAGATTAACTTAAACTGTACTCAACTCCAGTACATCATAATCTTTTAAAATGAAAAGCTCCATAAATAAATGCAATTTGAAGCACATTCAAAAGGCTAAATGGTGCAGAATTTGTTTGTTACAAAGAAAAGTGTATAACTTTAGTATTGCTCTCTTCAGAATTATAGCGTCTGTCCGTTTTAAAATCGAATAAATTTAGCTCTTAAGCTAAAGGAATCAATATATGAAAGTAGGTTTTTAATTTTTAGTATGAACTATTATGTCTTCACATATAGCGCCATAAAGATGCTAAATAACAGAAATGTGAAGATGACGACGACGACGTGTACAGCACTATGACCATGGTAGACATCAAAGCTGACGATTATCGTTTGCGCATTTAAGTGCAGATGCGCCAATTACTAACTCTGCTCGTTGATTGAAATTTCCATTACCGTTCCTAATAAATATCTCTCCACTTTATAAATGCAATTTGAAAATGAGGCATTTGTTATATTGGAGCAGAATGTACCATTGCTAATTGATAATAAATGAAAACATTAACAACTTTTCCATTTACTCAAATAACTTACCAACGTCTGCTTTTAAAGATTCATTTGAGACTATCAGAAGATGACGTGTCAAATTACTAAGCATGCTTTAATTGAAGATAAAAATATGTTTTTGCATATGTTGAACTGTCCCGTTTCCGTAAAAAAGAGAAGTTGTGGTATTGGCAACGCTCACATAACTTTCCTATTTCTGATTAGAATCAAAAATAATTTTATGCATACAAAAAATGAGATAATTTTTCCACGTGTTTGATGACGTCGCACAAAGATATGTTAATTAATGACAGGGGCGCACCCAGCTTTTTTTCTGAGGAGGGGAACTATTCTTTAGATTATATATATATATATATATATATATATATTCATACGACCAATATAAAGAAACTGTATTGCAAAAGGCCAATATATAGAGTGGTCAAAAAGTCATATAACATTGTTAGATTTGGGCACCCTGTACATACGTATATAACAAATTATTTTGCAACAAACTAAATACAGAAGAGTTGTTAAAGAGTTTTTAGGAGAAAAAACCTATAGAGATTGTGGTGGGTAAGCTGCAGATAAGGTAAGATCTTTCTATCAAATCTAGATGAAAAGTAACATCTTCTTTTAGAATTTCAGTTATGCTATTGCATTTTAATGTTAATTTTGCACTTATATGCATTATCAAAAAATTTTTGTATTTTCCTATGGTTTTCAAAATCTGAATCAAATTTGTTTAATTCTTAATTTTTAAAATTCTCATATTATTATATATATATATATATATATATAAGGTCGCCATCAGTTTTCTAACATAAGGAATAAATGAAAAATTTCTTCAAAATGTCAGACCCAATATTTTTGCATTGTTCATTGCCATTAACTTTGTTATCTAAGGATTAATATAAGGACGCTAATTATTTCTTCGTTTAAAAATATAGAAAACTGAAACATTTCATTACATTTTGTGTTTCTTTAATAAATGCTTTCATCTATTGAGCAGAGAATAATTTTTTACTTCGATTTGAGTCGGTGAATGGATCTAAACGAATATGATGAAATAAACTCGGGACATTAATCTTGATATCATCTGCATAAGAAACTAGCCTACTAGATTCATTTATGCTATCAAACGATGTGGATTTGACATTACAAAAGAACGAGCAAAGTCCAAAATCTTAATTGTTTCCTCTCTAATCTACAAGTATTATTGTGAAAAGTAAATCTTTGTCCTCCATCTTTGGAGAAGTCCATTAGCCATAGTGCTACCAGATTAATGTGAAAAAAAGTTTGGTTTATATCATCCAATAACTTAGTATGTATCCATTGTTTTAGAACTTTGCAAAAGTCAAAAGTAAGAGGATTAATATGAGCAAACTTTTACATAATACTTAGAAAACAATAAAGCAGTATCTTTTTGTACCACCTTAACTAAATTGTACTGGACGTAACATTGGTACATTCTATACGTATGTTTCCTATCAAACGTTTACAGGATATTCCTTTCCTAAATACATTTTGTACACGTAAGCAACTCTTTATTCAAATTCCATAGAGTTTGTCTCACTTTTGTGTTAAAAACTAGGAACATGTTACATATAATTTTATATTTTTTTGAATTTCTGTAAAATAGCTTTGTTATGCTTTGCTTTATTAAAATTCCTTCATAAAATTCTCTTTGATATGCTTACTTTGAAGATGCTTAATTTTGTCTGTCTACGCACTTGTGATTTTTGTTCATTATTTTTACAGGTTTCTTTCCATTTCTGAAGTAGTCTTGTAAATCTATAAGATTTCAAATGAATTCTAGCATCTTTCCATGAATATTCTCATTAATACTACTTCATCTTAGATTTCTTCTAAAGTATTATATTATTTCTACATTCAATTTTTATGTTTTTTTTCATATATTTATGTTTATACATCATTTATATTAAGTCTTTGTACGCGAAGTCGAAAATTTAAGTTTATGACAAGGCGAAGAACGTAACTTACAAAATTCTAAATATGTTATTCACCCTACATGCCTCAGCAATAGATGCTGCTCACCAGCAGGATAAATAAGCATATCTGAATAAAGCATTCTTAATGCTGCACCCATCCTGCAAAAAACACCCCTATCTATATTCATCTGCATCCGAAAATGCAATTTTCCTTACAGCTTTAAAACATTTTAAAACGTGTCAATTAAATTTAAAAATATTTAAGTTTTTTAATGTTATTATTTAAAAAATTTACAAAAAGTATTAAGATACTCATAATTTGGAGTCGAAAATTTACGCCTAACTGATAGTAATTATGCGCACCTACTTTAACTCAGAGTTGGCCGTGTAAAACCCGTTACCTACGATAGTAAATCACAAACATGTAAAGTGTGTATTTCACGCCTATGATTTAATATTTTTAAGTGCAATGACTTATTGATTAATTTCTAAATTTGAACTAAAGTTGTTATAGGATTAAAAAAATTTGTTAAATTTAACCTTAGAATTTGATGTTTACAATGTTAGCTATAACCAGAATTAAGAAAGAATGTATTATAGAATATTTGACAGACTCTTTGACAAAAATCATCATATAGGTTACCTATAAACACTCTAACTTAAGTAACTGATTTTCTCAAGCCTTGGGTCATGATTTCACATCGGGTCTCGGGTCATACGGGGACGGGTAGACTCGTGAGTGATAACGAATGAGGCGCTTCCCATACATATCCGTATTATCAACTTTTTCAAATCTATTAAAAATATCTAAAAAAATTTTTAAAAATATTAAGCAAGTAAAAGTGAAATATCACCTCATAATAACGAACATTTTAAAGATTGCCTGAGAATAGGAACTGTTTGAGTATATATTCAAGTTATCATGTAAGTTTTCATATACCATGAAACTTTCATATACCGTATGCACTGGAATCCAGTCCCTTATACATTTTCTCCTCAACGATGGCAATTTATAACAATATTGTAATTAACAATTTACAAATGCAAACTAAGAAATATACTAGGAATTGTCTGTAATTTCATAATAATATCTTCCTAATAAATTTAGAAACTAATAAGAAAATTGCTCGACTTTCAGTCTTTTTTGCAATTATCTCATTAATGTTGATGCAGTATTTATCAACTGTTCTTACTTCGCACAAAGAGCATTAATTTGGTTTTAAAACTCCGATCCTATTACGGAAGAGCAAACTGTGAATTGAGGGATACTTTTTGACATTGATATATTAATATTTTTCACAGAAATTCTTTATTTTGTCAAAACAAAGAACAGCGATGCTAAATTGTCTTTCTACTCACAGTTTTTTTCAATTCCTAAATTATATTATGTTACAAATGCTATGTCTGTCCCATAGAATATATTATTTCTGACCGTAGTTTAAAAATTGTCAATGACAAGGGCAATTTACTCCGCTAAACTAGAAGTTCAATGTTTAACTTTGTCGATTCCAGATTTCTTTCAGGTATCATGTATAATTTATCAAATAGAATTGCGATGTGGCGTTAGCAATTGTCCCGCTTTGTTTTACACTTATAGCATTAATTATTAAAATGGAATTGCTTTCACAAATATTTGCTTTTATCACATGTCGTGACTTTTTAGAAATTGCTAGGAGAGCCAATAAGTTCTGCTTCCTCCAAAAAGTACATTAACGAAATTGAAACTTCAAAAATTATAAATTCTGTCTTCATTGTATTGCGTAAAATATAGGTTTGATGTTGTGGTGACTTCATTCAACTAAATTTCCTTGAATTCCGTTTTTTATGAATAAGTATTAACCAAGTTATATCCACTACATTATATTTTATATATATATATACATAGACAAATACATATATATATATATATATTTATATTTATATATATGTATTTGCATGATTAAGAAATTTACTAAATATTTAGTTTAGCATGAACATTGCTAAAATTTTCACTTTTTAAAAAGTTAATACAAATTTCTAGAGCCAAAATTCGAATCTGAAAAAGTCAGAAATTTGCATGTACTTATGGTATATTAACTCAAACCAAATATCTTGCAATCCGAAGAAAATTTCATGACGGTCCGACCCAAAGATGTAAGATCCATTTTCCAAAGGCTTCCAATTAAAGCCGACTTAACTACATTGACATGTTAGAAACAGATTTATTTTTAAGCTTCATTTAAACAATAAGTATTTTGTAATGCTTTACACACCTGTAATTGGGAAAAAAAAGAGTGCAAACCACATTCTTGTATTCCATTTTTACTCTAAAAGATTGCAATACATCATGTAAGGAAAGCTCACTAGTTGGTAATTGATTTTGTAAGCTGACTTTGTAAATTAAATTCAATATTTTGATTTTCTTTTTAACTGATACAGAAGAATTATCATCTTAATAATACTGTAGATTCCAAACAGACAGCGATCTCTTATTATTAAAAAAGTTTGATAGAGCGGGGTTAAATGCGTTTTTTTGGAGTGCAAGCTAGGGTTCCAAGCAAATTAGATTAAGCTGAAAGGAGATTCGGTTTTAAACCGGCAACATGTCACCAAAACAAATAAAAATATATGTGTTTTCACACATAACTAGCCAGCCAGTCATATGACAAAACAGTTATACACCGTGAAATCGTTCAACTGAGCTTTAGAAACTACGCATACAATCAGTAATCAATTTCAGTTTTCTTGGATGAACCGACGTCACCCTATGTAGTCATTTCGCAAAATTTAGTTCAACAAAATAGTTTTAGAACATATTTTCAAAAAATATTTTTATTAATTTCGAATTTAAAATGAATATAGTTTAAAACTTATATTTGTGATTTGCAAGCACATGCTATAGTAAACAAATCCATTTGACTTACGTAATTTCGTAATTATCTTTAGATTTGCTGCTTTTAACTGGTGAAATTACCGCAGAAACTTACATTTTAAATTAGTGCAATATTTGTCATTAAAAGCAAGGAAACAATCATTTACAGGTCTCATTGTACTTCTGTTTGGTTCTTGTGTCAAATGGAGTTGTTGTTTGTTTTTAAAATCACCTCATAATTCGCAATAGAATCGTATTAAATGTAAAATAAATTTCAATTATTATGCGTACAATGAGGAATTTTCTCCAATCAAAAGGATACTAATTTTCGATTTTATTAATGCGAAAAGACTTAAAATTGAAATTCAAAATGGTTGATCAAGTATTATATTGAGTAATGACACATGAAATTAAGTTGACGCATTCTCTATTATTACGAGTGTTTGGATTTAAGTGGAAACTAAATTTATATGAAATTCATATATAAGTTATAATTTATCAATAAATTATAAAAAATAGTGGAATATTATTATGTCATGTGCTTAGCCATCAGTACTTGTGTTATAGCAAAAACATGGCTTAGTAATTGAGATCAGAATAACGATTAAACTATTCTGTTGGGACACAAACGGACTCAAGTACTAGGTTGTGTGAAACAAACTTTTAAGCTAAAAATATTAATACAATTGTAAGACATGCTTACTCCACCCCATCCAGCTTTCGATGCTGTTGTAGTAGAGTCAGGATTACAAATTACAATAATATTTATATATAATCATTAAGCTTTAATGTCTATTTTGATAATTTATTATAAACTATATGTTATTTTTAAATATTAATTACCAAATTTGTATTGAAGTGATTGTTTGTGAATCCGTTGGATAAATCTTAAAGCATAAATATTTATTCTGAAGGCAAATCTGTAAGCTAGATTTTTTGAGAATATTTAAAATAACTGCCCAAAATTCCCTAGAATAAATTTACAAAGCATGCAATTTTAAAAACGTTTTTTTCTTCTTAACCATCTCAGCTAGTAACAGATAACGGATGAAATGTTTATAATCTTTAGTGTTGTTCTTTTAGATATTTGACCTTCGTAAATTATGTACATACTTTGAAGTGAGTTAACCTTTAAAAAGTTACACAATAGAAGTAATTTAAGGAAACATTGAACGGAAACTTTTGTATTAAAAATTAGCAATTTTAACAGTTATAGCATTTCAAAGTTATCAGTAGTGAAAGCTCAGGAAAAGATCGGAGTTTTAATGTGTTCTAAAAAGCGTTGGTAAACCTTTTAACGGAGTGCTTCCATTTCAATCGTCTTTCTAGTGCGGATACCTAATATCAGATTTAATCTATTTTCACTTTTTACTCAAAAGGATTTAAATGTATTAAGAGCGTTGATTTTATAGGTATACTATGGTGTTGAATTTTCTATGAGAATAATTTATTCATATTTTACTAACATCAATAATTCACTAATATCAAAATTCATGTTTATAAAGGCTTCTCATTTATTTTTTGATATATATTTTTCCAGTAAGATATTTATTGCATTGTCTGTTTGTTTGTGTATGTAGTAGCAACACTTCTCAAATACATTGAACGTATTTAATATTTTGCCCTAAAACAAGTCAAAATATTTTTTAAAATGGTTTCATTTCGTCTATAATATTAATTGATTTACCACCAAAGAAAGATTTTTTTTATTATTCTCACTTAAAGCTTTCTAGAATAATGTGCACAATGTGTTGACTAGTGTAGAGTGAGTATCAATATATAGTAGTAAAATATTGTTGTGAGTTTAATATATTTTGAATAAAGTTTATATTTCCTTGTTTTGCTAATGTACTTAAAATTCAGATTTTGAAAGCAAGCGTTAAAAATATAATTTTGTCATATTTAACAAAGTTAAGATACTCATAACAATGTGATGAGGTCTGAGAAGATGAAATGACCACACTACTAAGTGTTCTTAGCTATTAGACACAAACATCAAAGTGCTAAAGCTGGGGATAAATATCTAAGTGCTAATCCAAATTCATGCTTCATTTACTGAAGTTTGCCAAATATTTTTTAAAAAATTTGCTTTCAATGCTTTACATTTTATAGATAAAATAGAGTTAGCATTTCAAATGCGCCCATAAATGCACTTAGTAAAGAACTCTCCATTTGATATATTAATGTTTCTGTACTGTATAATCAAAATTTTTTCAATTCATATTTTTTAAATATATTTCACGGATTGCGTAAAGTTAGCGTAAATTTTTGTAGTTTATTTTTTTCAAATTTAATGCAGAATATTAATATTTTATGTAGAAACTACTAGAGTTCGTTTCTACCACAATTTATTCTACAGTGCAACAGAGCAATTTTGTATGCCCCGATATAATTGAGAAGTTAATAATCAATCGGGATTATTTTTCTATTTTTCATATATATGTAGTTTATGTTCAGCTTCTAGCTTATAAAATTCATATTATTCTGTATATATTACAAAGACAAATACAGCTATTGAGCAGTATTGAGAAAGGAAAGATTCAATTGTGTTCTATCCTGACCAAATCAGGGAATTTTTGTTGCAAAATGAAATGCTTTCCTCACACGCGATGTCCTAAGTAACCATAAACTTATTATGAAATAATTTTTTTTGGTATCCTCAATAAAGTAGTTAGCCCTAATTCCACGAATAATTTTTCAAAATATGTCATGGTTTCCTCCTTAAAACATTTTTAACACCTACTGCGTTTTTCTCCAGAAAGTAAAATATTTGAATGTAGCTGGGGTTTCCAAGACATTAGGTCGATTCATTATCTGAACATTAGCCATACCAAGAATAGAATGTTTTTTTACAAAAATCGGATTTCTCATTGAAAAAAAGTTTTTTTGTATACTTCAGGCACAGGAATAATTTCTAGCACATTTTTAAAATAAAAGTTGTGCGAATACATTAGGGATTTCGCGCTAATTATTGCCAACAGTAAATTAAATGCTAAAAACGATTATCTACATTACGGACGTTTAGCTAATGTACTGGAAAAAAAACAGTGCTTTTCAATTAAGTACAGACGGCGTACAAATACCACTTTATCCTATAATCAGAGTATTAATTCCATTTAATAGAAGAATTACAAACGTGAAAGAATGTTTCGAAAAATATGCATGCATGGCTGCAAGCACTATCTCTTCGAGCACAAAGCGCTACCTGACATATCCACTCAATTGATCAATAAAATTCCTTTTAATTTTTCGTTGACCTTTAATTTATCATATCGTACGACTAAAAAATTTTTTAAAAAAATTAAGTATCCAAAGTGATTTGTCTAATGACAATCTTACAATAGTACACCACAGACGTCGACTTGTGAAAGGGTTGCCAATATCTGTTAATCCATTTTGTTATTTTCAATATTTTGTGTATCTGTGTTTTTTGTTCTACCATAGAAGGTAAATTTTTGTAAATTTCTATTAATAAGGTTTGGGTGCTATTGTGAAAACGTAGTTCCTCACCAATACTACCGATCCAATCCCGAAGTCTTTAGAAAGTTATCATCCCTAAAATACTTTAGCTTAAATTCTTAACTGTACATATTATGTAGGGTTTTATCCAGTTCCACTATGCGAAATGTCAAGGAACGTTCTTATTGAAGGCCTTATGGTATTTTTAGTATTAGTGTCTGCTGGTTAATTTTAAAACTAATGTGTTAGCTCTGATAATAATACTTAATTTCTGAGATAAATAAATAAATTATAACCACCTAGCATTGTGAAAGTTTTTAACCATTCTTTCAAATTTGGTCAGATTGCATCATGCTGTAAAAAATAATGTATCCCTTGTTTTTTAAACATCATATATATATATATATATATATATATATATATTGATTACACGTTAACATGTTTTCTTTTGTGTAGAATTTACAATGCCTAAACGTAGGGTGTAGGTCTATGTCATCAAAGCATTAGCCGAGGCATGGTTTCGCATACAACTATTAGGTAGTCCACTTCTTATTGATAGCATAAAAAGAATATTTTACTGTTAAACTTTCCAGGATTTTTTGCAAGAAAACTCTATGTCATTACTAAGTTAAAAGCAATAATGTAATTGATTTATCATCTTTGTTTTGTTTAAATTACTTTAAAATTGATAATAAAGTGATTTCGTCCAAGACATTGAATATTTACCAACGGAATGGCCTTTATTAAATTTGGTTTAAATGTCAACAAAACCTGACTGAAATTTTATTACAATTTGACGTTTTTCTTTTGTAATTTTGAAAAAAGTCATTCATTTGATTTTCAAATATCTCTCAATAAACTGATATTTACAAATAGTCAAAAAAAATTCAACAAATACAGTTATAATTTCATTGAATTTGCAACGACAATAATTAAGATTGTATTATTTCACAAAAATTTAATTGATTATAACAATTATTTAACACAATAAATATATTTAGCATCAATCAGGTCATGTACACAGCAAAAAAGGGCAAGCTGACACATTCAGATACTCCTGCTGTAGGAAATAATATTTTGTGGGTACTCATAAGAAACTTTATGTTCCAAAATAGACATTCGCTATAAAAAATTCGAATGAGAAAATAGATAGTTAACTCGTCACATGTGCGTAACAAGTCTATCCGAATTTTTGTCATCGAGTGTCATGCCTACTACAAATTGAATATAGCAAATATATATATAACTAAGTTAATATTACAAAGATCCTAATATTACAGTAATATATTATATGCAATGAAAAAAGGCTGTATGGAGTGTCTTATTTCATTGAACCAAATTTTATTTGTTTGAAAAGCGGCATGAAATGCTTCCCGTGACAAAATTTTTTGGTGTAAGTACCTTCTTGACAAATTCCACAACGCAAACACTTATGACTGTATAGATATTTGAAATAGTAAACCATATTTTTGAGATCTGTCAGTCGAAGAATTGTTATCAAAAAGCCTACATAACAAGACAAGAAATGGTAGTGAGGCGTTAAATGCAATCATTTGGAAGTGGTGCCCTAAAAACATTTTTGCAAGCAACGGAATATTAGAGACTGGAGTTGGATCTGCAGTTTTAGAGTGGAATAACTGTAGTGCTTAACCAAATTGAATTGTTAAGTTATGCAAGTTCTATACAGCTATGAAAAAACAAGGAGTCACAGAAGCACGCTGTACTAAAAAATTTAGTGATGAGGTCAAAAAGCGAAGAAAATGATTAAGAACCCAAAAAAATTAATTTTGGACAATGAAAAAGCCAAATCTAAGCCATCATATGTTTCTGGAGGATTTCACTTATGTTTTTCATAAACAGATAACTTTTAATATATGAGTTTATATTTTGCTAATTCTTAAATTTTATTCCTCAGATTGCAAATTTCAGCATTTAACTAACTTTGAAACGTAATATTTCTTGATTGAATTGAGCTCTTAACCTCAAATTTTCGAAGAGTGTTCTGCATTTATTGAAGATTCAGATGAAAGAAGTATAATATCTTTTCTTACCTAGGACTTAAGTTATGAGACTGAAACCACATATATTCGATTTTAATTATGATGTGCCTCGATAACTTCTGACAGGATTTTTATACCGACAATTCTTTTTCTCATTCGAATAAAGAAACGTAAAGGAGGAGCTATGCCAAGATTTAGCCCAATATGATCAACCTATCTTGAGATATTGAGTCACAAAGTTTCTTAAAATTTCAATCATTTCTCGTAAAAAAACTGGGCAATTGAAGCAAGTATTTGATTTTTTTTATCTTTTGAAAAGCCTTAACAAGGCTTAGTTAATGATGAAAATTTTAAAACGCAATCTTATTTCCATCAAAAATTAGGTTTCTTCTAGGTTGAACACCTTAATATTAGTACAATTTTTGATTAAAAAATAATATGATCATGAATATAATATTTTATACTGAGGAAATATTTTTCACAGCTTCAATTGATATTGGACTCTACGAGACAAGAATAGAGTTGGCCTTGATAGGAAAACATAATAAAATAATTGTTTAGTGTTTGTAAAATTCTAGTATATCATAATGTACATTTGATTATTTGAATGAAATGTATTGATTGTGTTTGAGTGCATGTCACTATAGTTTGTTGAAACATCTTCAATAAAATATGTAAGCAATTTTAATGGAAATCTTGTAATGCAGAGGTAATCATAAAAATTATTTTGTTCTTTGTAGCTTCATTTTCTGAAAAACGAAAAAATTGTTTCTTGATAGTTTAATTGACATATATGCTTTGTCAACTGAAATGCTATTAATTTGGCAGATGACACACATATACTACTGAACTATCACTTAATGATGTTATTTTTACCTGAGATGGCACTTGCTAACAAAAATAATATAATGAGCATTCAAAATTAAAACGTTGAATTTGTGCAAGAATGAATTGATGCATAGCATTGAAGCAAGATATCACAAAAATTGAGGAGCATTGAAGCGAAAGTAGAAAAGATTTATAGAAGTAACATAATGAATATACGTTCTCACTAGCCTTTAAGTTTAAAGCAAAAGGTCCACAAACAATATTATCCGGAATACTAGTCCAAATATAATTTAATATATAAGATGTCTTGTGACATACATAATAATAATAATAATAGTAATAATACAATTTAAGTTTTTCTTAGGGAATATCATCTTACTGAGTTGTAAAATAAATGAGATAGAGAACGAATAAACACATATAGCCATCTTGCAACTTATGCATGACAGTTGAAATCGTTCAAAATTACATTCACGCAACTAATCAGCATTTTTTGCTGTAATTAAATTAGTATACATCATATTAATGTTATGTAAAGATTTAAAATTAGAGAATTAGATAGCGTATAGAAAGCAATCAATTCCTCAGTTTTTTTTTCCAAATATACTCTAGTGAATATTCAAGAAAATAAAGTTTTACAAAAAATTTTGGAAGTATTATGTAACAGCTTAAGCTTTGGTAATGCATACAATATCATTTCTATGTTATGGATATTTTGATATATTTTTGAAAATTATATCACTATCGAATTATATAATTCGACTTAATTTGGTTATGTTCTTATAATTCCAGGCTTATCTTATTAATTTGACATTTTAATAACACCACATTTAGAATCTTGGGGCCTCTATTTGAAAATTTCGAATTTTGATGGAAGTAAATTTCTTCCATTTAGGACATTATTAAAAAATCACTTTTTAATGGCCTACCAATTTTTCTTATACACATCGTTTCCTATTTTAACAGCAGGCATCAATAATATATAATAAACAGCATATTCAATTTATCCTAAGATTTGAAAAAATGAAAATCACTGCATAAAAGTAGGCTCTGTACTCGAGAATATTCATTGAGTTTTTGACATTAAAACTTCTGATAAATTCGATATCTTTTCATTGCTGTACTAATATTTTTTAAAATTTAAATGACAAACCTGCATCCGATATAAAAGAAAATTACAACTAGTGGCTTTAATGGAGGCTGTCTATTTCATAAGTCTCTTCATAGATTGCTCAACGTTCTAAAGGAGAGAGAGTTAGAGACAATGATTCATATCATTTTACAAGTTTCTTGATCATGCATGTGCCTTTTAATCATCCACTAAAACAGTGTCAGAAACGACATTGTGAGATCATAAATCTTTTCTAAGGTTCTTTATTAAGCATAATATCAATATCAACACTTAGGTTACGAAAAAATTATATTTAGAAACAGATTTTGAATAGATCATTATTGCGAAGTTAGAAAGAAGGACTTCGTATTATTAAGCCTGACTAGTTTTAGTACACAAGTATATTTATTATTAGTCTAGTTTTGCTAGAATTTCTAGGTAAAAACACAGTTTTAAAAAAGAAATATTGGAACTTTTTACACTGGAAATTTCCAAACTGAACTTTTGACCCCAACCTCATCTTCACACTAACTTTATTACTTCCTGTTTCGTGTGCAAAGTTCCTGTGTCCAATTTACCTGCATTCATTGATTTACACAAGACCTAGTCTAAAGAAATTTTGCACAATAGGATTAATAACTTTACAATCCCAGGATTGGTATCCCAAGATATCCTGGGATCCCAGAATTGACATAAAGTACTAGCCATGAGCGTCTAAAAATATAAATATGCACTGAAAGCCCAAAATCCTAGTGTTTTAAAGCTGCAGCCATATTTATTGTAGTATTTCTTAAAAGTGATTCAGAAACATATTTAAATTACTCAAGATATTGTATTACTGTCTTTACTAATGTTTTATCTTATATTGTATTTTGATACTTTTACTAAGCTGATGAAATAAGTTTAGGGAAAAATTATTGTATGTTTATTAGGCTTACTGACAGTGGCGCCATTTAAGGAAGCAAGAGGAGGGCAAGGCCTACTCTAAATCTATACAAAAAGTCAAAATATCAAAAATTTTCAATAGCTTTGTTTTCGTTTGTCATAATAGCATATGTACAAATAAGTATAATTATATTTATACACATGCATTAAAATAAGAATAAAGTAATGAAATTGTTCAAGATTATTTTTCCTATAGCCACTGCTTCCAATGAGATGTTTTTCAGTTCTAAGACAAGTTAAATGTTATTGATGTTCAACAATGCCCAATGAAAGACTTACACTTACAAATGATGAAAGTTGAATCACAAAAACTTAGATATTTCTATCAATATGCTTGCCCAAAAGAAGTCTCGACAATATCCTTTCATTCAGTGTTTTGATATTTTGTTTTGTATTAATCAATTTATGTTTTTTAATAAAAATCAAATTGGTTATATGCCTACTGCCTAGTAGAAGTATTTTGTAACGCAGTTTGCACTAAAGCAACAAAGTTGCTGGATTAAATTTGTTTGATGTTTAATACAGGACACATTAAATAATAAATTTGACCCCCTTAAGAGTTGGCTGCTTACTAATTAGCTCAGTCTACATCTACACATTGCCAGCTATTTGCAGTTAAAAAATATATACGTGTAATAATATCCTTTAAACGCACAGAATCTGTCTAACTGGCTGTTCAAATATTCGATGTAAATGATGCTGCAAACTTCCTAATCTCTATAGAGTTTCAACTATAGTGTTTCCTAGGAAAAAAGCAGAAAGTAAATGGCGACTTAATGCTAAACAAATTAAAAAAAATTTTTCAAAGTAAAAAGCATTTCTGTCACTGTAATGCAATCAATTCTTTTTTTAAATGTACATGTATATCAAGCATTGAATTTCAATTATTGCAAAATTATTTTTTATGAAAACTTATGAAAACAACTATAAATACCTTAATATGCATAGTATCTTTAAATTTTACCTATGCAAATAAATAAAACTTAGAAATGATATATTAAAGTCATTCTCTAGAAAACTTACACATCATTATATCAACATAAATTAGAAACTAGACTGACTATAATCACATGCATGATGGAATGAAATAGATGAATTTTCATATACTGTAGATGAATTCTCATCTCTTTTAATCATCTCTTCCACTTTGTGGTATGAGTTCATTGGTCTCTTTTAGCTTTAAATTATTAAATTAACAAATTCTTTATCATAGTTATTTGAGGTGGCTGTTGAATGGAATTCTAGATTGTGGACAAAGTTGTTTTTATGCCTCACTTTAGATGATTGTTTTGTACGTTTCCTGGTCGTGGATACAGTAAGTCTTGGTCTACATTATATGTTAAATTATTGATAAATATTGCATTTATAGGATTTACTAAATATGTATTTTGTTGAACCTCTTTTCAGATCATTTTTTCTGTCTGAGAGTGCTTCAAGTTAACAGGCTAGTCTTTGTACGGTAAACATAGTTATTTACTAGCTGAACAGGATATTTCAGAAAGAAAGTAAAAACAAAAAATATATTGTTTGAGAATTTAAATTGTTTTCAAACTTTTGAATCTTGAATAATCTCGAAAATCACAGCAGTAAAATCGCAGGATTTAGTCCCCAATAAATTTCGAAATCCCGGGATTTGAGAATACACCATTAAAAACACTATACACAATTGCTTGCATGCAATAATGTGCAGAACGAATTACTTGCATGCTCAATATGTTCAAAAAAACTTTTTTTATTCTGCTTTGTTATTCAATTTCAGATGTGAGTTGTCTGCTGTCATTATGTAAAATTACATTTTATCAAATTAGTCAAGTATTTGCAAAGAATTCACTTAAAATCCCTTCAATTTTCTAGATTTTCTAGAATATCGTACACTTTAGAGAGCATTTTTGTTTTTGTCCTTTACAGATTCATAATTTTGATAGAAATAGATGCAGACCTTAGTTTACGTAATCGTTAATTATTGGCTAGATCAGCGGTGTTTTAGTGTCTAAAATGACAGCGGGAAGTGTCGTGAAAGACATTAAGGAAATGAATGAGGAAGGTACATCTCTTTCTATTCACAATACTTTAAAACAATTAATTTGCAATTCAAACTTCTTCATTCCACGTACGAGATAATTTACAACTTATAAGGTTTAGTTGCTACAAACAATTCCAAGCTTGAATTATAATTTCTTAAAAAATTATATTGTTTTGCCTATAACAATAATAATAACAATAATAATAATAATAATGATAATAATAATAATAAGAGTTAAGGCATTATATTTGCAAAAAGGTACAATTAAACTACAAGCTAAATATATAACATATAATAATAATAGATGTGTGTGTATGTGTCGATGTATGTGGTGAGCTCAATTTAAAAAATCAGTAAATGTGTTTAGCAGGTTTGTGTCTCCGATTGTATTTTGTTGATGCAAAAGTACGAATTTTAATTTTTTTCTAAAATTTTTTGTATTTTTTTCTATTCTTATCTTATTTTCTGAATCATTCCAATTATTAGAGGCTGCTCGGTGAAAACTAGGATAGGAAATACTGCTGCAAGTAAATTATGTGATCGAGGATTTACTTTTAGAAATCATCAAGAAAAGAAATGGATTGTCGGCCATATTTATACTTAAACAAATTGAAGCTGCATGGAATATATATATTACTTTCGTCTGTATTCACTGGCATGAATATGCTTAAGTGCATAATTTAATGTTTTTAATGACCAATTAAAAGTTTTTGACAGTAGATAGCGGCGTTTTGTATTAAAAATATTAAACAAAAATGAATATCAAGAGTCAAAAAGCAATTTACTTGCCAAAAATTAACAGATAAAATAAAATATAAAGAAATCTAAAGCTACAAACTAATTAACATAATGTATAATAATCATAAAAATCAACGTTTGTGTGAATGTTTGTGTAGGTGCTCAATATTGGATGTATGTTTCGAATGCATGAAGGGTGTTACTGTCTCCTAGTGTACATTGCTCTATTAGAAGTGATTTCTTAAGTTTTTTTCCAAAGTTTTTGTAATTATTTTCTATTCACAATTCATAGTCTAAATTATTCCACAATTTTATTGATACGTGATAAAACTTATTAGAATTTTTATCTAAACACAGAAATTTTTGCGATCGTTCAATTAATTTAATATAGTCCTTTAGGAAGAGAAAAGATGTCTGACGAGATTTGAATTTATATAAAATGGATAGCATATGCAGATGAATTTGGTAGAGCGGAGATAATATTTTATATTTATTATTATTTTTGTATTTACATATATATTTTAGTTTGTATTTTTTGTAATAGCTTTAATAGCATAAGTAATAAATTTGCTTTTTTTCTTATTGTTATTCTTATTATTTTCCTTCTTACTTCTCACAACTTCATGCTGGTATCCCTCTCAGCTCGGGGAAATCACCAGTTCCCAGGGAGTCTGAGAGCTTTCCTCAGGACTCTAGCTGTTCCTAACAATGCTGCCTTCTGCGCTACCACTCCTCTCCACTTTGGTACTCCCAACTCCTCAAATATCTCTTATGCTTCTTACTTACTGCTCCTAGTGCTCCTACTACTACCGGGACTACTTTAACCTTCTTCAATTTCCACAGCCTTTCTATTTCCTCTTCCAACTCTCTATACTTGTCTATCTTCTTTTTCTCCTTGCTTTCTACATTCCTGTCCTTTGGTACTGCTATGTCTATCACTGTTCCCAATCTTTTATCTTTTTCTACGACTACTATGTCTGGCCTCCGTGCTTCTATCACCTTATTTGTCTGTATGTAGAAGTCCCACAATATCTTAACCTTCTCATTTTCTATGACGCCCTGTGGCTAGTGCTCATACCACTTGTCTCCTGCTTCTAACCCATGCTGCCTGCTCAAACTCCAGTGTACCATTCTTCGCACCTTGTCATGCCTGAACTTATACTCATTCTGCGCTAACTTCTCATACCTTGTTATCGGATGATCTGTCTCCGCCTCTTTCTTACATAGCCTACACTTATCACTTACTTCTACTCTTCTGTCTATATGCTTTTTCACCCAGTTTGTTCTTATTGCTTGCTAATGTGCTGTCATTATCAGTGCTTCTATTTCTCTTTTTAGTCCTGCCTTCTTTAAACACTTGTTGCTCTCTTCTCTGTCACACATTTCTGTGTTCTTATTATTTTTACTATTATTATTATTATTATTATTATTATTATTATTATTATGCAGCCTTCTGCTTTTTAAATTAAAGCAAAGCATTTCACAATATCCTTATATTAACATTACTCATTGAGTACACTTGGCATTTCTAACTTTGAAATTTTCCTTTCAATTTTTTGAAGTTATGAGTACATCAATTGCTATTTACACAAGTGAGTTAGCACTGTAGGCGTTATGAGCAAATCAATTGACAAAGTCGTGTTAGGTGTGAAGAAAAACGCAAGATACATCAGAATATTGGGACACATTAATCACACTTTAGCAGTGTACATGATTTTCCATTTCAAAAAATATAATTAAACCGCATTTGGAAGAATTTTTGGAAACTAATAAAAGACAATGCCCATTAGCAGGTAGAAAATACTATATTTCCAATGAGGAGACGACAATAAATTTTTAATGAATTAATAAAAGACCGTTCTTTTATCATCTGCGATGCATTACTTTAATTATAAAGTTTAAAATAACTTTTTTTGAATGCGTAATAGCACTTGCTTTCTCAAGAAATAACCTGCGTAGGAAGTTCGGAAGATTTAAAAAATGCAATGAAGTATAAAATCAATCGAAGAGCTGAATACACATTTCTTTTAGTAAACCTTGGAAGAATAAATACCTAACTATTTCAAATTTTTAATAGAATCTATTTAAAAATCATTATGCTTAATTGAATTTAATCGACCAATTAATTTGAATAGAAAATTTTCTATCCTGCTAAAAAATAATAATTACCTTTTGGTTTATGTAAAATTTCTTAGAATTAGACAAAACCAAACAAAAAATGAATACAACAAGACAGCATTTAGCAGTAACATCCAAAATTGAGGAAATGATGTTCTACCGCACACCCAATTTTATTAGATTAGGTTAAAAATGCTAAATCAATATTTTTATAGACACACATATAGAATTTCTGTTTTACTGATCAAGTACTCTAAACCTGGAAAATTGTTCGGATTTTTGTCAAAATATTGCCAAAATTTAGCTTCAAAAAATAGTTTGGAGTTTCTATCAAATTTTGTATTTTTTAGACATTTTTGGATTATGGGTAATTTGCAACATTTTGAAAAAATTTTGACAGCTACTTAAGACAAATAAAAGAAAATAAGGAATGATAAATACCGTATATCTGCTATTATTTATTACTACTAAATATAAGTAAAATTTATTTCAAATCAATCATCGAAACAAACTCAGCCATCAAATTGAACTACTTGTACAAAATATATGATGCCTCCTAAAATATGTAAAAACAAAACGCTATAGAAAAACTCTTCATTGAATTTATAATTTTTAGAAATTATAGTATAAAACTACAAAAAATATACAAAATAATTTTTTCATGATTATTTTTTAACTTTAAAATAAAATAACAATATTAAAGTAAATTTTTGGATTTCAAAAAAATATCATTTCAAAAACTGAATTAGTTTTTAAATAGTAACTAATTTCAAATTAGCCAGATTTATATAGATATTTTTATCACATTATTTCTTCACCACAATAGCAATTGGCATATTAAATGAGGTTTTTAGCAGTCGAATTTACATTGAGCAAACTTTTTAAAATCAAAGATGTGTCTTTGTTAAATTTGTGAATAAATAGATACGATGTACTTTTTTTTGCCAAAATATATATCAAAAGACTCCAAAAGGATACAAACATTTTCCAAAATGTTGCCAAAAATCCAAATAAGTTTACTAGGAAACAGACGTGGTTCGTGATATTAAGATGTCAGTGAGAATATTTTCATTTAGGACATGAACTCTGGAACAGGCATGGTAAGGGTTGATTTTTACCCCTGTATGAAATATTTGGTCCAGAACAGTTTTAGTTTTTGGAGTTTTGTATTCTACAAGCCATCGATTTCTTCATGTTTGGGAGTCAAAATCAGAATGCATACGATTCGATTATTATAAATTTCTAGATGAGAGGAAGTCTCCTGTTTCTTCACCTTGCCACCAAGGTATTCGTTTCAAAACATTACATTACAGACTGTAATTTAATATAAGCACTGCAAACTTGTTGAGCTAAAGTGCTACCCTGTTGTATTCTACAACCCAAATAATGAGATTCGGGAGACTACGTTTCAATTTTTTTTCAATTACTTGGAAACAGATGTCTTCCTCTACACTCAGAAACACCTATTTTATAACTTGATTTATTATTTTATTGGTTCGAAAAAAACACATTTCTGCTGCCATATCACATAGGCGTTAGCATAAAAATGAATGTGCGGGGCTCTATTGAATTTTCCTAGAAAATATAAAATGTTAAATCAAATATATAAAAAGCTTTTTTTAATGCTAATTATTGCATTGAATTGTCTAACGATGAATTAATTTACGGCACCACAACCAATGCAGCATTATAGTGAGCATCATAAAAATTCCTGAAATTAATTGCTTTGCCATGCCAAGTGGCTTTCATGAGGAGTTTGCGTCATGAAGCTCGTTTTCATCAATGTAATTATGATGTTGAAGGAGGTCTGGTTGAGAAAATAGCAAAAATGGAAAAACTCTTCAACCATTTTCAGATTTTAGATTCTGCGTGTATCTTAATAGTGCATTTTGATGAAGGACAGAAGAGCTTGGATGAGATAGATTTTGATTCATTTGAATGTATACTTCATGCCATTGTGGAAGCAATAGACATTTATTCCACATTAACATTAATTGGCATTACAACTTCCAAAATGCTTAACAGTTTTAAAACGGTTGAAAAATGCACTCTTATAATAAACGAAAGTTTATCATTTTAAAAAATCTGTAAAACTCACTGATG
>CABFPE010000003.1:5836600-5847970 GCA_900660155.1 Hofstenia miamia | reverse complement strand
ATATATATATATATATATATATATATATATATATATATATATAAGCAATAATTTAATAGTTTTATTACTTAAAGCGTAATTGAATTGCAGTGGGATAATTTTCATGTAATTACCGTATTGTGCATTGGTAAAGTAACAACTGAATCCAAAGGTAGCATTCAAAGGACAGTCAAATGTCAATGGACTCAGCCTTTACACAATTAGCAAAAATTCATTTGAGTGGAAGCTGAACTTAATTTTTGCATTTAAAAAACAAAGAATTTCACCATAATCTTACATTTTCATCAATTAGCATTTGTACAAATGTATACAAAGATTTTCAATAGCTTCAGTAAAAACTTTTAGAGCGTATGACAGCAATGAGTAAGAAACCTTCTTTTGCATATTTAACATAATTGTTCTTGGCCACCCCTATACTAAGTCAGCCCCCAAGTTGACTAAGCTGGTTATGCCACCACTTGTACTTACCTCTGGAGCACTACTGCGTATTATAAGTTAGTACAAGAAATCTTGATTCTTAACAATAAAATATCCTTTGAAAAATTTGTTTGTATATTTTTTTTTGATTAGATTGAGAGAGTTTACAGTGGTGCACGTGCACGGATATGCCTTTGCAGGGTTCAATTGAAAAAACGGCCACTGCGGTGGAGTTGATGTTAAGTGAATCAACCGTGGATTGGGACCCTCATAAAATTTGAACTCTTACAGAATTATTCAATTCGAATTTGTAAAATTTCAATTCAACTTATATCAATTATATGCTGTTTTATCAAAATATTTCTAGGTTCAAAAGATCAGAGATACACCTCCTAATTAAATTTCAGCTGAATATCTCAAACACTTTCGAAATTGTGCTAAAAAAAAACAACTATGAATAACATAACCATCTTGGTGGAGGTAGAAAAACAGCGATTTTTATTCCGATTGCATACAATAAGAAAACGCAATATTTGTTCGTAAAGATAAAATTATTTCAATATAGGAAATACTTTCTAAACTGGGATTTAATAGCAAACTTTGAAGACATTAACTAGGTTCGTAGCCAGTAGACAAACTTTTTTAGGTCTCTCTGCTCTGTAAGTGGGCCACTGGGTCATTCGGTGTAGGTTTGTCGTTTATCAACTCTTTGAGGATTTTAAAAGGTTTTTAATTGGTCAAATACTTTTTTCTTCAAAGAAAGAGATCCTTGCTTGAGATATTAACGCTTTACCACAATACCTTGCAACTTTCAACTTTCTAATCAACGACCATTTATATTTATTTAGAAAACAACACCAATTTACATGTACTACTTTTCAAAGCAAATAGTGACAGTAATTGAACTGGACACGTGGATTTAGTGGGGATCTGATTCGCAATTCGTTATTTTTATTTAAGCCTGGCTCACACTCTGCGCTTTCTTAAAGCATTGCAGGAGCTAATTTTCGTTTGAGAAACTTCTCCAAACTGGGGTTGCATGAAATGGGATTTTTTAAAAAATATTACCAGTTTTATATAAATAGAAACAAGAAGGACACAGGTTCTTTTATGATTTTCTTCGAAATTTAATAGATTGAAAATATTTTTTGAAATTGCGGGTTTTGATGTTATAATTTGATTACTCAATATTTCCATCTGAGCAGAAGTAAATTGAATAATCCTAAGATTCAGTTTGAATGAAATCTACCCCTAACATTAAAAAATTATACTTTGTAGGTTTTGACGAAAGACATTGACGAAAACATCAATGAATATACGTTCCACCATTCCATATTGAATGGAATTTACTGAATTGTAGTTTTCAGTTTGTTAACAATTTACATATGCTGAATTTAGCCAATGGAACATATTTGATCTGCACTTTGATCTTCATTTTGGTGGGGTTTAAAATTAATTTGATCGTCTTCATGTTCAACTACAGTAAGTGGTGTATCCACAAAATATGTAATTCTTTTATTGAATCTCAATAGTTGAATAACCCGCTCTTTTAAAACATGGATTATGTGCTATTTTTAGTGTGGGTAAAAAATGATCCAATTTCAAAGATTGACGGGTACGCAAAAAACCTCAGTAAAAAACTTGTTTACAGGCTACGTGAAACAACTTAGTTGCATAAACGAATATTAGGTGACCTAAAGGCCACTGAAAAAATTGGCTAAATTTTGGTTAAATTTGTAGAATGTTTTACCTCTCTGTTTACTAGAATCTTCCAATGTTGAATTCTATGATATAGTCCTAAATCGTGTTTGAGACATGAAGCTGTAGAAGTAGACCATCGAAGATACGCCAAATTATTGAGTTATTAATATCATTAACAACAACAACAATTTCTGTGCATGTGTGTACGACTAACCTAAAGAAAGCTTAAATTGTATGTTACTAATCTCTGGATACACACATTTTTCTGACATTTATTCTAATTTTTCATTTTAACATAAATGTAATGCAACCTACGTCATTCTTTTAAGTATGTATCCTTTATTTAAAGTTTGACTCCTTACCACTCGCGTTATAAAATATTTAGCTCGTGAATGCCTCGTATATTTTGCAGAAATCCTTGAAATAATAATGAGCAATGGATGGTGCTGTTGGGAGATAGTTAATTAATTAAAAGGCTGTTTACCTTATATTGCAATTTACAGATGTTGCAAGTGTGCCTCGATTCGCCTCACCTTAAGCTTCAAACTTCAAAATCAAACGTATATTCTTGCAGAATTTTCTTTAATGACAGTCTTTTTGAGATTCATGACAGAAATACAGTCGCCTGACATGAAGGAGTTTAATTGTTCTTCATTTTATGTCTGTTTGATGTTAAAAAGTCCACATTCTCTTGGGAAACCTGCATGAAGACCTTAATATTGTGCAAATGTAGACATCTGTCAAAAACAACCCTTTCCAAGTCGGTAATGTTATGAACTTCATTTCCCCTTCCTTTGAACCCGCCCTTTAATCATTTTCCACACATTCTCAATATTATGGATATCTGGAATGCGAAATTGTAATTATAATGTAGTTATATCGTTGTCCTGCTTCCATTGATTTCCTGTAAAGATCAGGGCAAGATGCTTTCTTTTCTTTAAGTTTAAACAACTGCCAATTTAAAGAAGTATACATAGTACTGCTCATCTTCACCTCAGAATAGAGCAGGAAGAGCTTCTTGGATTACCGTTAATACATGTTATGCGTGAATTTTGAAAAGACTTATAATACAAGTTGGATTTTTCCAACTCAAACCATATTGTAGATGATGGATCTTCACAAGTTCGTTTAAGATAGGTTCAGATCTCGTATAAACCCTAATTTCAAGATCTATATTGCGATATTTTAGGAAGAATCGTATCATATCGGTATAAAAAGGTGAACATAGCTTTAGGGTGATATTCATTTTTATGGAACAGCTTTTTTACTTATAAAAAATTGTTAAAAAATCGTAAGGCAAAAATCGGGATTGATTGACTAAGAATAAGAAAATATTGGTACAGAAAAATGTTACTACCTCGACAGTGATACGATGAAATTTCTAAATTTTTCTGAAAATTCGATTTGGGAAGAATTTTGTTTTTATGAAAGAAAAACGTTTCAAACCTATCCTTTGCCAAAACCATGTATTCGTGTATTTTCATTTTATTGAATTTGTGTAGTTGTCGTTTCCAAAAGCCTTTCTGATAGCATCATCACTGTGCGAAACGTGAACCGTCTATGACCACATCCAAAAAAAATCGAAATGGGCGCTTTGTTACTGAGCTCCTTTCTCTGAAATAGGGGAGATCGTATGATAAATGTTTTTCTAAACTCTACAATTAATATAACTTACAGAAACAGAATGTTATAGTATAGGTGCATAATGTTTTCCTCGGTTTTACAACCGGTTCAAAGCGATTTTATAAACTTGTTTAAAATTTATGTGTTTAAAAAGCAACCAACTTGGAAATTCTTTTCATACATCGGTGCTAATAGGAGGTCAATGATATTTGAATTTTAATTTGGTATTTGACGGGTCTTAGAAAAATATCGCGGTGGAGGCATAAGAGGATGAAGACATAGCTATATAAAACCTAAAATTCCATCGAGGAGGGCTAACAATTTGATGGTCTCTTCAACAACTTGTAACATGATTGCGCGTGGCGAAAAATTTCTCCTACATGTATTCGCTAGCATATCATTTTGCCTTTAATTTTTTATGAAATTGGTTTGAGTAGATTTGATTCTAACAACTTAAATATTCGCAAAAGCTCTGCAAAGTACAGAATGCCTCCAATGCAAAATCTAGGAGTTCTATATTCAGTGCTTTTCTGAAAGACATCAAAGCAGTTTAGCGTTAACAGCTTGGTTGATTTACAATACAAATGTTATGTTTGAAATATTCTTTGTAAAAACCTTCAATTAGAAAGTTTTAAAAATCATATTGATTGGTTATGAAAACATTAAAATCTATGTTAAAGTCACCAAAAGGCTTGCAGGCAGAGACGTCGTGCTTTATGTGTCCGGGGCGGACCCCCTCCTCCAATTTTCTAAAAATGCATAGAATTTTTTAATCATTTCAGTGGCTTGCACTTTTAAATCAAATCAATCCAGAATAAAACTACTACAATATCACTGATATTATATCATGCACAATTGCATAGAAAATGTATTTAAATATCAATTGGTATCTAATCATTCGTTTTTGTTGCATCCACAATACTGTTGTAGAAATGAAAAATTATAAAATTTTATCCAGATTAGTGTAAATATAATTCCCCGGCGCCACTGCTATAAGATTTTGAGAAGTTCTATAAAGTTTGAACAATTTCAGGAAATCTCAAGATATCTGTATATTCTAACCTTCAATTTAAAATTGAGCAGTTAAAATTTAAGTTTGACATTACGATTTCGCATTTCCACGCCTTATGTTCTCTTGGGACAATCCCTTCTGTCGTGAGGAGTTGACGACTTTGAAAAATTAATTCATTGCGTATCATTTTCTGTCACCGATTACTCAATTAATGTCAATTTCTTATTTATCCTTTATTCATAATCTTAAACAGCTTTTTATTTACATTTTCTACGATATTCTGTTAAATAGAATTGCTCCAATTTGTGGTGAATAGAAATGTTGTATAGATTCTATTATTTTTGAAATTTATTTCATAACATCATTTTTGAATGTTACAATAGTTTGGGGCTCGAAATCCTTCATTCGATTTGTTTAAGTGTTTTTACATTGTGATATTTTTGTAACACATAGAGGCCAATTTTTATTAGCCCATTTTTGGACTCCTTTCTATTTCAAAAATCTAAAGTCGCTAATATACTAAGGTTTGAAATAAATATGTGATTGCTAGCATTTACAAGTATATATATATATATATATATATATATATATATATTCATTCATACATCAAATTTAATTGTTTTAATAAACATCTTCGAGGTCTAGGTTTTTTGAATGTTATATGGGTTCAATATTACATTCCTTGCCTATTTCAAAATGTATGTTAATTCGTAAACACGTGGTATGTGGTATCATTAGGATTTCCTTAGACATTTTGTTTTAAAAATTTTTACTTCTAGTCAATAGCAATAATTAACATTTCAAAACTAATTACTGAAAAGTAAGTAGAATTTTGAATTCGCTTTGTAGTTTCTTTTTGAGGCTTTTATGCCCAAACAGTAATAGTCTTCACTTCACTTGCTAGCGAACAACTCTCAATTCACTACGCCCTTGATAAGCGTAGGATGTCGAGATTGAAGACTCGAATGTCAGAGAAATCTCTTGGCAACCCACAATAGTTATTTTCTTTTCAACGCCTCGAACAAAGACTGCTTAAAAGCCATGACATTTCTCCAGCATATCGAACCAGTTTGTTTCAAATTGTATACGAAAACTTTAAAATTTCCTACACCTCGCCAATTCGCGGATGTATTGTAGTGCCTACATTAAATTTGTTCACTTCTTTTTGCACAAGCAATTTTAATTTTCGAAATTTTAAGTGAATTGAATCACTGGACAATTTTTCTGATAAAAAAATTCACACGTATTGCTATTTTTTGATAGCAGAGATGGACAAATTGCAACATTTATATATAACAACTTCACACGTATTACATGCTTCAAACTTGTACATGTAAATCAATGACGTACATGGACTGTCAGCATAGTTGGAACCGGACAGAAATAATTAGGCCCAGCAGGCCTACGGCCAGTCAATGACTTAGTGTGCTCGGCCGGTTTGGGCCGGCAAAAATGTAAATTTGCATTCTCATATAACCTTATAAAAAGAACATTGAAAACAGAATAGTATATTCAAAAAATGTTTTAAGCCCAAATATATAGAAAAATATAAAAAGCATATAATCATAGAAAATACTATGGCCGTTGACCGTTAGAAAATGTCTCCTTTAATTATTCAATGAAACCACTATCTGATAATGACGGCTTCTCTGAAATGACTCGTGAGAGACTGAATTGTTAATGTCGGTCCAACTCAATCTACATGCATTGAGGTTTACATATTCCCACACACGCACTCACTATGTTACGAAAAATCAGCTTTAAAATCTGCAAGTGATGTTTTTGCTCGATTATTCAAAATGTTGTTTGAAACTTTTCCTACAAAATTAATATATTGGTAGGTCTTTGTCTTTGTCTTGACTCTGGTCTTGACCAATTTTAATATTTTAAAAATTCTGCCCGTTTAGACCGGTATATTTTAACCAGCATTAATTATTCTAAGCCGGCATGGCAGGCAAAATACTGGCTGGGCCGGGCCACCGGCGGCCTGGTTCTAACTCTGAATGTCACTCATCAGGATTTCAACATTTATTTTGATTTTAGATCAAAAAATTTTCTATAGGAAGTTGATAGATTTTAATAACTACGGTCGTTAAATGCATTTTTAAGTGTCTATTTTTCCATTTTTAACAAATTTCGCAGCATCACCCTGCTTTTGGTCAATCATTTGATCACGACTAAGATGCCCTCTCTCCGTCAGCAAATTTGGCCTACACCCCTGTTGTACATGCACATGTATTTTATTTAAATGATTTTTTTCAGGATATACATTCAACAAAACACAATAAAATATTTCAAATGCATTCCCAAACTAAGATCTGGGTGTCTAACCCTACACCCAAAGACATTTTTATGTATTAATAGGAGTTTTGAATGGCAAAAAAATAGAAATAGCAGTTTATCAAGCTACTTCATATGGTCTAGGAATCGCAAGTCTGAGAAGCCGGGCTCCTGTTCGAATTTCATGGGCTTGAAATGGTCGAGTTCGGGCTCGAGCTAGTTGTGGGTATCCAGTAGCAGCTGTGGCACATGTAAAATCAATATTACGCTTTTACTATTAATAAATACGATTTTAACTGAATTATGAATTATCTATTATCCAAATTGGACAAACGAGTATTGTACTGTACATGAGCTAGTGTAAGAATACTTATCTTTTCAAGTTTTATTTTGGTTAATAAGCAATCTAGTGGCATCAATATCTTTAATCGATATTCAAACACATGCCATGTTATGGCTTTTGTTGACCATAAATAGATCCATCCAAAAATATTTTACATATATTGCGTTGTATTTGTCATAGTCCAAAAACGTTTTTGTTCTATTTTACAAAGTGGCTTGAAATGGCTCATGTATGTAGAGAACATCATTGCATTTACTGTACTGGCATCTAAGTGCTTTGAAAGCTTCAAGGCATGTTCGCTCAACAAAAGCCCCTTATCAAAGTGTATAAGGCAACGATTCTGCTATTTATCGTCTGTCCAATAGTACAATTAATTACGCCTTGGGCTGTCCCCTATTTGTCTCAACTCGGGCATTTCAGTGATTTACTGGAAAGCTACACTGATGTTCTGCATGAAAATTTGGTTGCAATGATTGCCCTAATATTGTGCTTCATAATCCGTGAAATTTAAATAATTTTTTGCTTCAGTTCTGGATGGATAAGCGCCAATACCTTGTCTTAAACAAGCTAACAAAAAAAATTAGAAAAAAACAGGTAATTTGTCCAAACACTTTGTAAATTGAGGTCTTTGCTAAAAATCAAACTGATCTATTTACCAAACGATTTGTAGAAATTTTCATTAAGCCTGATTGGATAATAACTATGCTTGTATTAGAGATGAGTGCGGTGAGGTAATACCGCAGTATGCACGGTCCGGTGTACTGCAGTAGTGATTTACATAATTGCGGTGGTTAGCGGTAGAATTAGAATAAATACATGTTATACAGATAACTTGTTTTGTTTTAAGATTTAAAATTTATAAGTATTAGTCAAAAAACTATTTCTGCAGCAAAATTATTAGATTTCGCATGCTAAATATTAATAGTAATTTTTGCATATTTCATTGAAAATTGGATGCTACTCTGATAAAATTGGACGATTTGACAAAATACTTAAGAAATTTCTTTAAACTGTTCTAATCATGATAAAATAACCTAAAAACAATTCAGAAATATCTTCCATTTCTTATGAAGAAAAAATCGACATTGTTGCGGATAGCGCGGTAAAATTTCATTTATTGCGATGGTTTGCGGTGAAGTTGTTTTTTTCTCTCCGGTGAAAATAATTTTACAAAACCTGTATTTCGCACATCTCTAACTTGTCTACTATACATATAAATATGCAGCATTAAATATTCCGAGGCCCCTTATACAAATTCTAGCAGCACCGCTGAAATTAGTGCTGTCCCTAGTTGTAACATGCTCTATAAACTGCAAAGATTCACCGACTTCGTGCATTTTCATTTTAACAGAAGTTTAATTTTCCTTTTTATGTTTAAATCAGAGAAAAACCACAAGTTTTTAATTTTTTTGGGGTTGGACTACATTTTTTAAGTTGCATTGCCGGTTGAGTTTTTTTACAATAGAGTGATATGAAAATCTAGCATTACCAGAATTATGGTCGGCGTTGCTTTCGTATGATAACCGTTTGTCTTTCTTTAAAGCTTAATGATATAGATTGTTTAAACGCACTTTGCGACATTTACTTGATGTCGTTTTTGATAAATAATTGTTCTACATGACGTCCTTTTTGTTGTTCTTTTTGACGCATACATCGAGCTCAGCAGGTGAACGTGAAACTACATTAATGGTGTTAAAGAAATCTGCCAATTGCTTTATTACTTTTAAATATTCACAGCAACGAAATTTACATTTAATTATTGTAATTAAAGGATTCCAGCAGATTCTTTAGGTGCTACATATGTTCACAATAGACTTCTGTGGGACCATAGGAATTATAAGTTTCAGTCCCATGGCAATGGGACTCAGGACTAAATATTTCTGTGGAACTGGAACTAACTTGCGGCTTAGGCAATAATGAAAGAAACTGGTCACAGATAACAGAATATGGCTAATCATTTTTGCCAACTTTGGTCAAAATAGAGTTTTGCGTGACCACGACATCCGAAAATTTCATGGGATTGGCATGAAATGAACCTGTGACCAAATCCAATGGTACTAAATTGAAACTGGGATCAGGAAATTTCTGGTTCCACATGTAATTGGATAAAGACCTACAAAGATTTTCAAATCTTCTGTACAACATTCTTCTTTTATTTATGAGATCATGTCAGTTTTGTGAATGATAGTTTTAATTGAACATCCCACGAAAATATTGCCAATTTCAAAATAACGAAATGGAAAATTCCGTTTGTTTTCTATTTCGTTACAATTTCCTTCTGAACGCTGTGTGCATAACGTAATACGAATTTCATTTATATGTTTACATTATTTAAGAACCAACGTAGTTACATTTCAGTTTACTTGAATATACATCACCCACACATAGGGCCTATGTAAAAGGAAGGTGACATATGGATTGACTTCATACGTTATCAACTACCATGTTCTAACCAGAATATACACTGTTCACTTTAGTGGCTTACATGTAAACTTTAAAATCATGATTAGGATTTGCTCAATATATTTTTGTTCTCCTGCAATACATCAATTTATGCATATCCGCCCCTCAAGTTTTGTGATTATAAGAAAAATAATTTATATTTATTGAACAATTCACTTCACATATTAAGTGGTCTCTTTTGACCGATTACAGCCTTGAGCATCGAGCGAATTTAATTGTTTTTCTCTTGAAATATTTATAACAATGCCTTTCAATGGCAAGTGTGCAGCAGCAGGGAGGAGCAGCAACAAAAAACATTATGGTAAAAAGAATAAGTCCATTTATTAGTTCATAGATAATAGCCTATTTGGTCTATACACATTTAACGTTTTGATATTATGTACGCACGCAAATAGTACTTTAATATTTCACTGTAATATGTCTATTGTTTTTTGTATGTTGCTTTAAAAAACATTTGACAAAGAGTCTTGGAACCATATCGGGATGGGTGGTGATCGGGAGCAAAATTATGTCACCAACGGTTTGAAACTAATAGGGAAAATTTTTTCTCATGTTTGATTAGATTTTTTAGCTGAGCTTCTTGTGCAGCACGATTTCTTGCACCGCGTCTTGGTATCTGTAAAATTTTAATCAGTGACTTATATATATTTATCATCACTCAAATTTACCCTAAATTAGCTTTTATTGAATGGTTAAGAGTTCGGTTAAACTAAACTCTATTGAAACATCAAATCAATGGTATCCACCCAAAAATAGTATCGTCTCAAATTTCTATTCAAAATTTAAAAGGCGCCTGATTTCGCTAAGTGGCCTAGTGATCTATAGTGAAAGTATGAAATTACATAGCATGAAATTTAATCAATTTTACAAGAATAGGCGGGAATCTCGAAAGTAAATAGGGGGACGTCTTTGAAGTACTTCAATAAAATGTACAAAGTAATTAAAAGGAATTTTTTATTTTAGGACAAAACCATTTTTTAATAATTACGCTTTATCTAAGATTCTTTTAAAATATTACTAAACTTCAGTTGCCTTCCGAACAGTTTCGCTATTNGTACAAAGTAATTAAAAGGAATTTTTTATTTTAGGACAAAACCATTTTTTAATAATTAAGCTTTATCTAAGATTCTTTTAAAATATTACTAAACTTCAGTTGCCTTCCGAACAGTTTCGCTATTGTAAAATAGGCTATAAGTTGCATATGAATTTTTTTGATTGCTTGCATAGTTTTTTTGGATCACCTGAAGATGTGTCAGGCGGAAAAAGTTGGGCGAATATCTTCAGGTGGAAAATCTTGGGGGGAACATCTTCAGTTGGAAAATTGTAGGAAAAAGTAAATATGTCTTTTACTTTACCCTAACCCTAAACCCAAACCCTAACCCTTTTACTGTTGAAGCAAATAAATAAGGTTAGGGTTAGGGTTAGGTTATCTTCAGGCGGAAAAAGTTGGGGGGGAATATCTTCAGGTGGAAAATCTTGGGGGACTATCTTCAGGTGGAAACAGTCGGGGGGGGGGGGGGGGGGGGGGGGG
>CABFPE010000003.1:5803614-5815214 GCA_900660155.1 Hofstenia miamia | reverse complement strand
TCCCCATCCCATTTTTTTGGTGTACGCGCAAAACCGTTTTATTAAGAGTAACTTGTGCCAACAGTTTGAATATCAACTATTTGATTAGTGTTAACTAATTTGCTTTAAGAAGCAGTTTAAAGGCTTTTTATAAAAAAATCTATTTCTCCAATTTTTAATTTAGAATTGAGAGCTTGTTTAATTCTGTTCACTTTTACAGAAAAACATTGAATCAAATAGACTTACTCTCTGTTGGAGTCCGTTTGAATGTTTCAGAATGTAAACAACGTTTTGTGATATAAGTTCTTCGACATTCGTAATAAAAATATCTCTTTGAACCTAGGTAAAAGCAATGATTACGTTCAAAAGAGGAATTACCAATACTAATTCCTATACTTGTAATTGGTCTCCTGGGAATATAGCTGTGCAATGCAGGATGTTACTTATTGCTATTATATTTACTAATCAAACTATGAAATTGTTTCCTTTCATATAATCTTCATACAAAGGCGTTGCTATATTAATTTTTTATAATATTGGGTGTGAAAAATTCTTATTTGGAAAAAAAATAAATTATAAGTTACTGTGTGAATCTATCATTCAAATTTATTGATTTTAGTTTAAGTAATACCCCCCCCCCTTTCTCACCCCGGGTTATTAGTGCATTCTTAATTGATTCTGAGGAGGAAAGGAGGTGAGTTGGGTATTAAAATACACTAAAAAATTTGCCATACTCGAATTGAAACTCCTAGAAGCAATTGCGCAACGTTCTAAATTTACAACAAATATACAACATGCACTCTATGTAAGTACATTTCTAATATGTATAAAGAAACAAAATTAAAAATAAATAATGGACATGCAAGCATTTTACATTCTGTTTAAATTGGAAATTTTTATGTTAGCTGCAAAGCAGTTGAGACATCCAACGCAGCTGAAGATTTAACTGTTTCAAGAATCATTCTCAGCTTTATATATATATATATATATAGAGGCATGTACATATATAGTATATTCATAAATTTCTTATTTAGTATGACATTCAGAGAATGTGAAAAATGTAAAAACGCTTTTTACCTCTACGTTCTACAAACGAATAAGATCATTAGATCAGAAGAAGACACTGCTGCGTTTATTCTTCAATTCAAGGAAGAAAATATTATGGAACCTATTTCATCTGAACCAATGGATTCCAAAAGCTATTACTATTGGTTAGAGATGAATAAACAAACATCGGGATTATATTTAGCAATTGTGGATAAAGGTGCCTGTGGTAGCTTAGATACATTATCGCTTCATTATAGAGTGTGCGCAGAAAAGCATGATCGTCTTACCATTTTTCCAAGAACACCTACTTCGTAAGCTTATTAAATATTTTTTCACCAAGGAAATATTTAAAATATATAAGAATGGTGACGCCTAATTCTGCTATAATCTATTTTTTATTAATAGGGTAAACGGGGTGGGACACTGTTCGCAATCCCATTACTTGAAAGCTCTCTTTTATGCAGATTTAAGTGATAAAATAATTTAATTACTGTTGGGAGGTATTTGTTATGGTTAATCCGTCCTACCATTTCCTCTGTTGTCAATAAGCGGCTTTTTTCCAGATCTTTGTTAAATATTTTTCTAATGAATTCTGTTAAAACAGCTTGCTCTGCTGTCAACTGAAGTAAATAGACAGGATGTGGTTGACTGGTATCATGCAGATGACGCGGCATTTTGTAACTGTTCTTCCTACGCGAGGATCCGATTTTAACCCAATTTGCAAGCAAATTCCCGCAATTTGTTTATATTTTCAGCAATTTTTAGGTTAAACAGTTTGACAATGGAAATATTTCATTTTTCAACGATCTATGAAGAATTCTTCTAGCATTCTATAAATATTTATTCTCTTTTGACGGCTTGTATTTCACTTTGAATTGTTTTGGATGCATGCAGTAATATTCATAAAAATATTTTACGTGCTCTAAAAAATGCCGATTGATATAACCCTTTGTTTCTTATTTAACAGGTTTTAACTCTAATGCCCTAGTTCCTCCTTTTGAAAGTTTCAAGTCTCTTTGTTCTCAGAGACATAATGACTTGCAATATTTTCATTAGATCAAGGCGTATTTTGGAATTATTTCGCATTTGAGCAATGCATTAGATGATGTATTCGTTATTCGAGAACCCTGAAAAGAATGATAGTCGTTTAATGTGATGCTTCAAGTAGATAAAATGAATTATTTATTTACCTAAATGCTTTGAAAATATGCAGCGTTAATAATCGCTGCCTCTATCATTTGAATCAATTAGCATGTTAAAATGCAGTTTTTCATATATTTTGCCGCCTCACCAAACCTCTTTTTCTGAAATATAAACCACTTTTTATTAAAAATATGTCACTTTGTCTTTGGTTATTTAACAATGTCAAAACATTCAACAAAAATTTAAAAATAATGCAATTAAAAATATAAAATTATTTTATCAAAGTTTCAGATTAATGTCACATGTCATAATTGTTTGAATCTTATTATCAAATTCTGCAAAACCTTGATAATCATACAGTTTATTTATTTTTGTATCGTAAATTTATGTATACCTAAGTATAGCCAGGTATTTTGGTCTCAATAGAAGCATTATTAACTATTCTTTTGTTAATAGATTTGTTTCAATATGCTATTATAAAAATCAATTGACATTCTAAACATTTATATATTTATATATTCTTTGCAAATTCCAAGCAGTGAAATGATGAATTTGAGATGCGTAGGTGTTCTAAAAACATTACTATAAAAACACTATTATTATCACTTAAATAATACTATTCAATATAGTATGTACAATTGAGTTGATATTGAAGTTGCATTATAAGCAGTTTAGTTTTTGTATCACCATTATTTCTTTTCAAAAGTAAATCATCGTTTTTAATTATTTTTCATTTGTCTCTGAAAAAAAATTGTTAGATTGTCTGTAGAATTGAAAATTTCAAATTAAGGCTTTTTCCTTGTCCCATAGGATTGGATAGAAAGTCAATCGTGGCATTGTTTTTCAATGACTTCAAAAAACTTCAATTACAATCCAAAAATCAGCGGTTTAGGAAACCCCTGATCACTCAAAACTTACTGTCAAAATCTTTTGCAAGGATAATTTCAATTTTTTAAACTCCTTGTGTTTAGCCTTTCGACTCCGACAGTAACAGTGAAGGGTCGGTGCGATGGTCCTTCTGAGTACACTGCACTCCCCGTTCGCCACTGTAACCATGGTGGCGAGTGGGACAGTGAATCAATCAGCGAATGTCGGTGCTCTCCTGGGTATTATCTCACGGCAGAAAATAAGTGTTTCAGTATGTATTTTATAGCAGTAATTACATTATTTGCAAAAATTATTTTGCCTATTATCTACCATCTATCTATGTCTATATATATATATATATATATATATATATATATATCATATATGTATATATATATATATATATATATATATATATATATATAATAGATTGAGAAAGAGAGATTGTAGAAATGTATTGTTAAATATATACTTAATAAAATAAATTTAAAAAGTTAATTATTAAAATTTTATAAATTCATTGTAAAACTATTTTATCAATTAGTAAATTATCACAAAATTCAACATCGCGCTGACTTTCTATTCTAAATTTTCTGTTGTTTTGAATTACTAGTGAAACTTGCAGACTTGTCCTTCAACGAAGTCTCAAATTATATTAAAACGCATCTCGTTCTACAACTTGAAAAGAATGTCGGAGCTGCGAAAAAACTTTAGCGAACATTTCAATATCGTTTCGATCAGCAGGTACGCAGGCTAACAGGGTAATCTGCAAAATAGAAATTAGTTTTTTCGAACAAATTTTGGCACTGACATTTCGAAGAACATCGAAGCTGGTGTGCATTTTAAATGCTTTTACTGCGCTCTACTTTTCCAACAATTATTGTAATATTTTTTTAATTTTACTTCCTTTTGGAAATATTAGGTTTTATTGGCTATTAATTTAATTTGCTTTAAAAGGTTACCTCTTTAACGTTGAAGCTCTGAGGCACATTTGCCAATTGACGGGTCCTTAATTTCCTCTATTGATCTTTATTTTCTAGAGACACACTTCAAATTATTTTTTTAGAATTCTAGTGGAGAATTGTTTGATTTATATATATATATATTTCATTATTTATAACCAAATACATACGTATTTATATTATATATTCACGCAGTTGGTAGCTCAATTTTTTTTATAAAACGCTTTTTTCAAGTAATTCAGTATCAAGTAATATTTAGCAAAAAAGATTTGAGGTTCTCCAAAAAAAATTTCAAAATTTGTTTATGCAAATTTGTCCTAAATTTTCTAGACGTTTTTTAGTCAAAGGAAAGCACATTTTTGAAAAAATGGTTTTCTTTTGTGTAAACCATTAAAAATATGTATATTTTATCACAATATGCCCATAAAAGATCCGCAAAATTAATATGTTTAGATAGTTATTGCAAGAATGGGGCATCTCCTCGACCCTCCCCCCCCTAAGACCGCTAATGTATTCACATAATGACACTATTAATTTTGAGATTATGACCTGCTTAAGAAGCTAAACGTTTTACGAGGATCCTACTAAAATTTGTATAGAAAATATCTATTTGTGATTTTCACAAAGTTTGTAAACATTTTTTTATTGTAATCATTAACTAATGTCATTGAAAATAGCTCAAATTTTAAGTAAAATTCAAATTTCGGTCCCTTATCTGACAGGTCTACAAGAATGTTAACTGATTATCAAATATGCAGATTTATGATTGTACAGCGTTATTTTATTCAAAAAAGTTATTTTTAATATTGAAAAAGTTAGGGATTTTTTCTAAGTTTAGTAAAAAAAGCTTGATTGAGACTGAAATTTAACAACATTAGATAAGTATTTTTCGTTATGCTATATCATAGGCTTGACCTATTAACAGTTGAGCCAGCAATGGGCTTGTTTCACTCGGGACTTGGGCTGATCCCAGATGTTGATCCATTTGGCAATCTGATGAGATATATTGGTCAAATGGTGCAAATGAGATCTGTAAATTTTCTACAAGCGTCGACTACATTCAATTTTCTATAGTTAACAATGTTTACATGAGTCAATTAGTCGATTTTTAATTGAATTTTTAACAATTAATACATGTTTCTTGTAGCTATGAATGTAATTATTCAAAGAAATAAAATAGGTTTGAATTATTGTAATTTAAAACAAATTATGCGTGTAAATTTTTTATCCAATAACCCGAAAAATTTCTATAAGTCTATAAATTAGATGTGTATAAGAGAGAATTTACTTGAGAAGTCTGCCGATACTAATTTTCACATCTCGATTTAAATTCTAAATTTTGATTAATAAACGAATAAAAGCAAACAGAAATCATGTGTAAATAAATTCAATTTTCTCTAAGTTGCAATGGGGAAATTAAGGTGAATGTATCCAATTTGTAGATTTAATGCATGTTTTCATATGGAAAACACGTGCAAATTTTGCTAAACATGTCTTCCTTAGTAATTGGGAAAACGATGGTTAGTCTTCCCAAACGGCCACCTTAAAAGACTTGTTGAAGTAAATTTTGTAATAAACGCCTAATTAATTATTTATTTGCAGCAATGAATTTTAATAAAAAATTAAATGAATATTAAACATCTTTTAAATTTGACAAGGAGGAAATTCGTTTATCCTGCGTTTTAAACACACATTCATATATTAATGAGGACTGTATTTGAATGTTTAAATAGAGGAGTTACAGAAATGAGTTTTATTTTGTAAACGAATTTAATTGTTCGTTTTAATAAACTATCGATGTCTTAACCCTTTCAACCCGGATGGTACATATATGTACCATTTAACTTTTCTAACAGCATAGCGGTAAAAATATACTACTATACAGAACCAAATGGTACAATAATATAAGTTAAAAAAATACAACGGTAAATATGTGTACCACATTAAAATTTTGTGACATATAATAGTAATCATCCTAAACTTTATAAAACAACTTTACATTATATGTTTTAGCCATCTAGAATCTAAAAGTAATAATTACAAAAAAAAATTTCGGGTTGAAAGGATTAAAACACGTTTCGTTGAAAAACGCTGAATAATCTTTTTCATTACATTTTAACAATTTGGAACTTATGATTTATTTCTACAAAATTTTGTTTTTCTTAAATTTTTGTTATTTTTCAATTTTTTTAAATTCTTTTAAAGAAAACAGGATGGATGAGCTTAACAAGTAATTTAAAACACAATAGAAAACTTGGTTTAAGCATTTACCAGTAAGTTTACTAAAATCACTGGGTTCTTTATATTTGCTGCAGTCGGACAACTTCGGTTTTTCAGAGTGAAAACATCTAATATTATCTTACAGCAATAACCCAATCACATTCCATGTCGACGTGTTTTTTGGAAGAAGATGATTGTCAAACCTATGAAATTGGGAGCATATCTGCTAGAGCACATGTTTGCTAGGTCAGTCAGGCATTTCAGTATGTAAAATCACTTGATAAACTTCATTGCAATACAACCCATGTGGAGTGAACACTTATTCAAAGAAGCGCACCAAAAGGTGAGACCAGCTTCTTGGGCGTACATAGGGCGTATAATTACAATTAGTTTTGTTGCTTCAACTAAATATTATTTTCTCACATACGGTTAAAATTATCGAAAGCTAGGTATACCTGAATGGGCCTTGTATTGAACCCGGAACTGTTTTTTATAGAACCCTTAGTTTTCGTGATCCATTTTGATCAGACTATGTCGCACAGCTTTGATTTCTGTTTTAATATAATATCTGTGTTCAAAAGCCTTAATGTACAATGTACCCGAAGTTCCAATAATATGTATTCCACCGAACACATTTATTAATGATGATACTTAATTCCCATTAGCTTGGATTTTTATACAAGTACATTGCGTATGTAGATTCTAGAACAAAGCAACCATTGTTTGTCCCTCATTTCAGGTCGCAAATTTATAATGAGATAATGAGAAAGCATTTAACTGATCGTCAGCTGCCGCAATTTAATAAAAATATTTCAATCCTCGCGGCAAATAGTCAACTTTAAACCTGAGTGTAAATTTGGAAAGGCTAATTAATCTAACACTACAAAGAAAGTATAGCCTTTAATGGAAGACGCCATGTCGTCCCATATTTTTAACAATTTCTATTAAATAAAGTGTCCCTTGCTAAACGCTGGGACGCAGTTTTATTCTAATTAGGTTGAAACACGTTCTGATTACTAGATTCACTCATAATTAGGGTTCGTAAATATTACATAAAAGATGAAAGTTAAAAGAGAATTTAATATAACAAATTGATAGATTGTACATATGTTGGCGTTGTCTACAGAATTACGTTCTTGTCATTTAGCTAAAATACACTTGCGCATCAGTGATTATAAAAAAAGCGCAAACATGAATTCCGTTAAAAAAATTTTGAAATTTGTAATTGCTTTATAAATGCTATTTTGTAATTTTTTTATCACTTGCATGTAATTCCTTCAAATCACATGCTTTTTAAGCTTGGAGTACTGTTAAAAATGAAGCAAAGCATTGGGAATGGTCATACACATTTATATTAAAATGCTTGAAATTGTATTCTTAACGTCAATACTTATACGTTTAGTGACAACAACAAAGTTAAACTAAAATTCCATATTAAGGTCTCCTACACTAATAAAAATCTCCTAGGCCTTACCAGAGGCTAATCCTTTAATTTAAATTGGGTTTCAGATTTTAAACTGCTTTCCAAAATTATGACTCATTTTGGAATATATTGTACATGTTGATAAGTATAAGAAAACATCGAACCCTTGCTTACTACAATGGGAATCACTAGAAGTTTCTTGGTTTCATTAAATATCATAAGTATTACTTTGTGGAGAATAGAATATTAAACATTATTATATTTTTGTTTTAGATTTCATTTTTTCTCACACTAAATGGCGGATTTTATTCCAAAAATCACCTAGTACGTCTATTGAATACTAGGCTTAGGCATAATGACAGCTTTGTAATTTTTCCCCTAATGGGGGAGGGCTAGACTCCCGGAGACCTCTCTTTTTTTAAACACCCGCCTGACGTTTGTGACAAAAATTGTTGACTAGCTTAAAGTAAATGATGTTTTACTTTACCTTCTAGTAAAATGTCTAGATTTTGTGACAAGTTGTACAAATGGTGCAATCCCATGGGATTGAATTATCAAACGTTAAAACCTCTTTTAGTAAACATTTTTTGAGGCTATAGCAATTTGCTTAGATTTTTGAAAATTGTATTTTCTTCTGCGCCATTACTTTATGAAGTAATTGCATCAATTTCCAATTTATAAATATTTAATTTCTATCAACTATGTTTCGAACAAATAGTTAAATAAACTTTCACCGACTGCTATTTATGCAACCATATCTTAATGAAGCTGTTTCTGCCCCTTGTGCATCGTAGGATGAGTTTTTCAACCTTGTTACGGACAGAAGATTGTTAATTAATCTTCGAAGAACAGGAAGTTTTTCATGAATTACGTCGAATTATACGCCTCTTACGAAATGTCTCAATTTAAATCCCAATCTATAGAATTAATTAATCTTTTAGCATTCATATATCAAATTCAAATGTGCTTCTTAGATAATGTAGTAAGGCAAACATTGTAGACCAGGTTTATACTTTTACAACTCTTTTAAAAAATCTTTCTGGCAAATTTCCCTAATTCACAACTTTTGAAGAAAAGTTAAGGCGCGTACTTAGAGGAGGGTCTGAGGTTCAGACCTCCCTCCAATCAGAAAAAAATCACAAAGATTTCCTTGTCTCTAATCTTAGTAATCAATAAGTGATGCGATGAATATTGACCAATGAAATTGAACCTGCCACTAAACGAGAGCAGCATGACATAAAAGCACAAAAATATTTTTAATATTCTGTACGCAAAATGTTATTTCTGACTATTTCGCATTGTAGTAAGAGTAAGCAATCATGTTCAAACAGATGCCTGAGTCATGTTTTTGACATGGGACCTCCTCCCCCAATCCTGGTTACGCCTTTGATTGGCATGAATTGAACTGCTTATGATCTGGAGGACTATATAATCCACCTCTACACACCTTAATACTTCAATAACATTATTACTAAATTCAGTAAAACTCAATGATCGAACAAATCAAGAATAAATGGCTTCCACTCACCTGTTGGTCACCATACTAAAATATTATTAAACAGATGTATTTGTTCTGTACAGAACTTCTGCGTATGTCATTGAATTTATGAAACGCTTTCTCTTGATTGCCTTAATAATCAATATAGAGTTTCTTTGATATGTCGTTTGCGTATATCAAATTAGTTAGTCGCTAGCGAGTGCCCCACGCTATATTAATTAATATATTGAATTAATTTCTCTAGCAGTTTTATTAATTTAACATTAATATGCTCTTAGTACATTATTTTCATAATGAAGGCATGCTTAAGTTTGAGTGGATGTTTATACGAATAGAAATATGTATATAATTAACACCTTAAATTCTGATTTAAGAAAATTCACATATAGCTTTTAAAATAGCCGTAATTTCAGAACTTATCAAAATTCAATTGAAAACAATACAATTTTTTAGGTATTTTTATAGTTCAAATCATGTGGGTTAGCACTGGGAAATTCTCTGTATCTCTTTTCCCTAGAAAGTTTATAAAGGCCTGAAGTTGTTTTATTTAGAGATTTACACAGCAATTATAAATAACTCAAATATTTTTCATGTAGCTATGCACTCTATAGACAAAATTAATTTAGCATTTTGTAATAACATAAGGTCTATGCAATGTAACCGAGATTTATCAGGAGTGGGAAACTTCTATGACATTTTCTCCTGCATTATCCGTATTCAGATCAGATTCTGATACAATAGCTTTCTTTATTAATTAATTTCAAATAAGTTTACCATACTTTCTGAAAAAAAGAAAAAAAATTAGACGCATAAATTACATACGCTAATCTCAAACCCATTTGCATACTTTGTAAATTTTTATTTATTGCATTTTTTCCATGGAAGAGTAAATGACCTTTTTTCCATACTTTGTTACATTGACTGGCCCTACCAACTAGATAGTGACAGTATGACTTCAACCTTGCATTCGAACTCGGCCCGATCAGAGTATTTACTACCCGACCTTATTGATTGTTTAACATCTTGGATCTCTTTCAATCCAACCAAGTAATGGAAAATATCAAAAATTTTTGATAAGCTAAGCATGTCACGTGATTGGAAGTAATTAGGGTCGTGGATATTTCTCACATCAAGTGTTGACTAACACCACTACATTTTTAGTCATACAATCTAATCTTTGTTGACCTAACCCGACAATTTGATACCCGAAATCAGGTACGATTTCATTTCATTGGTTACCGGACGTCACTCTCTTTCTCTAACTCTCTCTCTCTCTCTCTCTATATATATATATATATATATTCTATTAAATTACACCTTAGAAGGAAGTGAGTAATAATATCTTTGTACAAAATTTCAGTAATTAAAGGTATTTAGCAGGTATCTCACGTAATAGCATCAAACATCCAAAGTGTCTTTTTTAAATTGGAATCAAATAAATAATTCAATTGAAGAATTATTTTTAGAGTGTTCCTTTTCCACTTTATTTTACGCCACTGAACATATCCTTTATGATTCCTTTCAAAGACGAATACTTGTATAGCGATTTCCTTTGTTATTTATTCAACAATCTTATTATTCTTAAACAAGTGTTTTTAGTGAGTAGGACAAAGACCTAAAAATTAAAGAAAGCGCTTAATTTGTTTTTAATTTAGGAAGCCCAGTTAAGCGGAAATGTGTAGCAAATGTTAAGTTTTTAGAATTTGCTATGTAACCTCTATCTTACGTTCACTCTCTATGACTCTTCAGATAAAATCATATCCAACTCATCATTGAACTCCCTTAGAAAATTCTTTTAAGATTTTCAAACTTTTTATTTGGCTAGAATCTGCATAATCACGATTAATTTCTCAGAACTCATTGAATCTCTTAGATCATTTTACAAAATTGATTTGAAAAAGTCAAGTTTCATGAACCCGAGCTCTTGCCATAGTTTATTCCTTGATTTTTCATAATATTTTATCCATTTCCGCTACACGCGAGCAACTTCGGCTATTCCTGAGATTTAATATTCATTATATCAGTTACAATTTCAATAGAGTCTTGTGGAACTCCATTTTTCACATCCCCGTCACTAAAGTGGAAGAGAAGTTAATTAAATAACATTAACTTTTAAACAAGAACCCAAAATATATTACATGTTTGAAATTGTGCTTTCATGTGTAATTATTTTTATCCTGCTTTCAAAAAAAATTTCATATTCGGTCCCAATAATATGTTTTGCGTGTTAAGCTGAGAATTTACGTATATATATATATATATATATATATATATATATAAAATCATTGTCTTTGAATTTATAGGAATATTCTATGAAGGTCCAGATGATATTGCTTCGTAAATCCATAGGATCTGCAGTGTAAATAATGATTGGTATTAATCGAAATTGATCATGTTTACTATTTTTTCATAATAAAGGATTAATTTTTACAACTCTTGCAAGTATATAATATATATATAT
>CABFPE010000003.1:5764526-5778009 GCA_900660155.1 Hofstenia miamia | reverse complement strand
TCTTTAATTTCCAAAGTCTGCATCAATACACTAAAATTTATTGCTTAGTCATAATTTTTTTAATATTTATTTTATATATATATATATATATATATATTGTGCCTTTTTACTCCGGCTTGATCTCAAAATTCTAGATATAATATAGTGGAAAGCATGGAAATTTAATTTAATTTTTCAAATTTGACCATTTCATCATTTGCCGAACAAGAATTCAACGTAATTAGCTATTAAAAATTAAAGGATGCATTTGTTCTTCCGTAATGCACATGCCTCGTGCACATAGAACGTTTAATTAAGGTATTGTAAAGAAAAATAGATTAAGTTTCTTTTGTGCATCGCAGATTTAAAAACTAATTAAAGCAGGTGACCTTCCATGTTTTCCTTAATAATTTAACATTACATGTAAATTTATTGAAGACAATTAAAGTTTTAAATGATTATCACCTGGAAATTAATGTCCAACCTTCCTCTTCAATCATACTAAAGGCGTAATGACATCCCTACTATCTAACATTAAGCCCCTTGCACATTTTCAGATCTCACTTTTAGACCAATTATTGACTCGATTTTATGTCTCAACTTCAACAGTCATTAAACAGAATTAATTTTTCGGATAATTTTATGGTACATTGACATCTTTTATATGTTGAATATTCCGGGTAACATGAAACACTTTCTTTATAAATAACTTAAAGGGACTTATCTAAACGAAGGTGTCCTCGACACACATCACAAGAAAAATTACCAAAACATTTGGTGGCAAGAAGAAAAATATTGGTTTTATTGTATCTTATAACAAAATCTCTTCGTATTTTATCAATTTGTCAATGTTTGAGAATGTATATCTAGGAATGCTATAAAAGGATGATTAATTTCCTTTTACTATTGTGTAAAGGGGTGATCTATCCTAAAAATGGTTTTATGTTCCCATAAAAATGGAAAATTTTAGTCAGTTAGTCTAACAGTTATTCAGTTTACCTCGATAAATTCATATAGCGACGGTGCCTGGACACAGATTTAAAAACTATTTTAGCAGTGCCATTTAAAAAGTATAAGTTACATTCTACAAAGATTAGAATATTTTTTTGCAAATATTTGTAAAGTTAACACAAAACATTAATTCTATATTTGCATTTTTTACTACAACATTTTTAGTATTTTAAATCCCAAAATTTTTTCGCGATTGATATTTTGATATTATTCCTAGCGTACTAGGGTAATTTTAATTTCTCAGATTAGAACTGGAAACAGTAAAAAATAATTGATACGACCCATCTTCTTAATTGGAAAAATTGACCCAATCGGAGTTGATCCATTAGTCTATCTATTTCTTTAAGTGAAGGGTAATTTTTATTCATACAATGGATCATAAAATTTTATATTTTTTCATGAATTTAAACAAATCGATTCTTTAAAAAAATTTTTTTTCCAAAAATTTATTTATTTAGAATTGTACTTGACAGAACCCAACTCAACTCACCCCTTCAATGGCAAGTACAGAAAGGGGGAGGAAGGGTCTAAGCCTCCCCTTAATCAAAGCAATTTTATAAAGCCTCACACATCTGAGAAATGAAGAACCTCACTAAGTATTGAAACACAGCACTCTGTCAGGATATTAACTTCATTTAAAGCCCTCCAAGTCTTAAGAGCTGTGCACGTCCAAACCCTTCATTGAATCTTGATTTTCATACCCAACTTGAATCCGACTAATCAAATATTATACCTGAAATTTGAGCTTCCGTCGGGTTTGCCTGCTGCCAGTTCCGTTCTTGATATAATACAGTTCGCATTTGAATTTTTACCATTTTATAATGAATTGTATATTGATTGGTCAATTCTAGAAGTCTCAACCAAACTATTTGTTTCCTGAAACATCTCAACTCAATTTTGAACGCAACACTGCATGTATATATTTATGCATTTTAAATTATTGACTTAATACCGTCAAAGTCCATCAAATAGCCTTGACGTGCGTGAATAACTAAATGACTTGAAGTAATGTCGCGATTGTACAGTAACCAGTTAATAACAATATAATTTTTCAATTGCTTAATCCTCATGGAGTGTCAATCACGTGATATAAATATCGTCTATTGTAATTCCTTTATAATTTAGAAAAGTCATTTGAAAAATACAATGTATTTATTTTAAATTTAAATAACCTGTGAACAAAAAAAAGAAACCTATTGTTATACAATAAAGCGGTAGATGACAAGCCACGTTAAAAATATTTCTGAATCTCAGGCAGTGCTTTGTTTTCTGTGACAATTGCAAGCAATATTATTCTTTAATTAGAGAAGTGGGCAAGTATTACTAAATTCCACCTGGATGCGAAGCAGAAATACACGATTGCCAAGTGACAGTTAACTTATCAGCTTAGCAATCCATTGATTTTAAAATCGTATGCAGAAAAAAATACTAGACTACAAATACGGATAAAAAATTGCAAAACAGTACAATACAGTATTCAAAAATTGATATTTTCAATAAATTGACAAATTTTTTAAATTATTGCTAGTCAAGCCAATTACAAAAATTATTTTCTTACCAAGTTATATTCTAATATAATTCCTAATTTTTTTATTGTTATCTCGAATATCTAGTTTTCTTTTATACAATACCAGGCTATTCCAGTTCGCAATTAAGCAATTTCGAAAATTTTCAAAAAATTTTTTTGTACTTTATCATATAAGTAAAATTTCGTTTACTGCATTAATTTTGCAAATATGAAAATAAACTTTTCTTTATAATTTCCCACAAGTTAATTAAAAAAAGTATCGAATATAGAAGGAAGGATCATAAAAGGTTTTCTTATCATTAAAAAGTGTTTTTGTGATATAATTAAAATCGTACAAAATGTGATTATTTTATTGGTGCTACCCAAGCACTGTATATCTGAAAAATTGTTCTTTACTTAATATGAAAACTTTTAAGTACACTTATTAAAACATGAATAGATTACATATGCTGAAGTGGTTTCGATAATTACTTATTGCACACTCTTGTTTCTCTTGTCTGTCGGGGCTTTGCTTTTGTAAATAGGCGCTTCGTTCAATATAAAATAGACTTGAAAATGCTTTTTTTATGACATGGATCAAGGATTCCCTTGAGCATTTTCAGGAAATTTGCTTCGGCAATATTTCTATGGAGCTGATGTTTTACACCAAATTGGATAATTATGATGAAGACAAACTGCTACAAAAAAGCTCTTTATCAAGAATATAGTAATAATATATTTATATTTATAATAAATTTGCGCAAAAATATTATCTTATAGATTTACTTGAAGGTTTTTGCGTATCCATTAGTTTCATAAACTCCTAGATTGTAGTTTTGAGATAAACTGTATGGCTATGCTAGACAAGACTGACATAAAATTGGGTAATGTTGCTATTATCAATTTCTATTGTAATATGCATACATATATGGTAAGGCTTCGCTGTTCTCATATGGACTATATATATATATATATTCTGCTGTAATCCAGAAAAACACAGTAATTCACTAAATTTTCATGAACACCTGATGCATTTCTAATTTTACATTATGTCGCAATAATATTTTTTCATGTTGGCCTCTTAATGTGGTTTGTTTGTGTTTGGCAGAACACAGCCCCTCCTATTTGCAATTGAAATAACCAGTCAAAGCACAGTAATTCTACTTTTTTTTCCACTGAATTACTGTGTTTTGCCAGATTACAGCATTATATATATATATATATATATATATATTTTAGTGTTGCTATGATATATGCCTATGTACATTGCTTTTTTAATGTATTATCTAATCTCATTTTGATACTTAACGTGAAAAAGTAAAATCTTTTTTCAAACAAAAATATGAAAATCAACTTATGTATTCGCATTTTGAAATGTTTATTTGAAAAATTCATTGGTAAGAATGATTTTTTGAAATAAGTGTTTTATGAATTTGCTAGAGCTTAATGGAAATTTAATTCAAAATTACTGTTATTGTCTATATTGTTTCAACAGAACGAATTGTATGCTAATACTTTAAACGTTTTATCTCCTTTTATTGAAATACATTGAAGACAAAATAAAAATGTATACACATCGGTTTAGCAGAAATGTATATATTTGTTAAGAGAGAGATTTCTACAAGTTTGAAATTTACTGTAGTAGGATTTGAAATTATTTTTCAAACCGTTTATATACTAATTCAAGTATTGTGTACTTGTTGATTCATGATTTTTAATGAATTTTTTAAAAATTAATAAGTTTTTTATGGTTTATTCTGTAATTGGGGACTTTGAAGCAGACTTGTCAACGAGCCGAAATTTCTGAGCTCGGATCGGCTCGGCTCGGCTCGTTTTAATTTTGAGTTACATCGACTCGGCTCGTCAATAAAATCTTTCAATGAGGCTCGTTTCAGCTCGATATTTTTTTAAAAATATTGCGCTCTCAGAATTGTTTACATGGCTCTTCCCATTATTTAATACACATTTCTAAAATTGGATTATAAGAAAGGCATATTGAATAAAAAATGAGAAAAATCTGCATAATCAAATTAACAAGCACTACTATAAATTTGCTTTTCTTAAAAACGGCTCGTTTTGGGCTCGTTGTATATCCAATACTCTGCTCAAGCTCGGCTAGGCTCTTTGACAAGTCTGCTTTGAAGTTGTAAAAGTGTAAGTGGTTTTCCCATCTCTAGCTACGCCCCCTATATATTTTTGAAACAAGTGCTTTTTTAGAATAAAACTGGGACTGGTTTTAAATAATGTTCCCAGATTGGTACTACAGTTGACCAATTTATTATTATTTCATTTTAAAACATTTTGATTTAGAAATCTCAGTGTTTCGTCCATGCATTCCCAGGAAGTATACATTTCCGATATTCTTCGCAGCAGTAAACTTCTAAAATATGAATCGCTTTTCCATCAGGCAGGAATTCAGACCGTAAAAGACATTCCTTCTGCTCTAACTGACTCTTGGCTGCAGACTATTGGTATCTACAATCATAAACATCGCAAAAGACTGTTGGCTGGCCTGCAAAAGCACTCTGCTGAAGAATGTTAGCTTTTCCAATGCAGACTTTTATTTATTTGTGGTTTCATAATTGTATTAATTTTAGTTTCGATTTTTATAAATGTTTTCGATATGAATCTTCTCTCCACAATGTTTTGTGACATGTAAGACTAATCTTTAAATTTCTGAGAGGATATTAATACTAAATTTTTAAAATTAAAATATGTGTGCAATGTCACTATTATATTTTGCATCAAAAAATTTATTAATTTACAAAATTTTGAAAGACGTTTTTCTTGATTCGTAAGCATGTTGTTTAACAGAAATGTTCTCAATTCATTGTAATTTTATGAAGTAAGAATACAAAGTGCTTAAATTTTCAAATCAATTCATAAATACAATCAAAATATTTTCAATATTTATAATGATAAAATATTTAATTCTCCTCAGTCTTGATGAAATAAATCTATATTTAATAATATTATTTACGGAAATTTATAAATTAATTAATTTCTACCTCTTTGAAGTAGATTTTGCATTTGCAATTATAATTGAATATACAAAATTTTAAAATATCTACAAGGCGCTGGATACAAAAAATATATACGGGCGCAAGATACTATGGCGGAGAACGCTGGATACGGGTCAAAAAATTTTTTTTGAAAAACTCAAACTCATACATAAGAAATTGTACCCCTTTTCCGAATGCGCAATGTAAAAATTTTTGTATAAAATGAATTATTCTAGCTTTACATGAAAGAGGGCTCTGATACTATGGAAAATCAGAAAATGCGGGCGGTGGATACAAATCCCATAGTATATATATATATATATATATATATATATTTAATTACCTGATGTGATTTTGACGTAGCAAAGTAAAGACCCAATTAGAATTGATTTGATGTTGACTAAATACTATTTAGTAATCATGTTTAAGATTTGAACCAGATCATGAAAACTGTTTGTAGTATAAATGGGATATTTTCACTATCATAAGTTCGGTGTAATCCTCATTATTTATCCGTAATAGCTCCATTATTTTAAAAAAATATAAAAATTTTGACTGCTAATGTCAAATTCCATGTAAACTAGATTTATCGTATTTAACCTGCGTTTAATCTAGTAGAGGTTCCCTTTTGCATGCAATATTTCTATTCAATTCATTTTTGCAGTATTTAATCATTAAAAATGTAAACTATTTCGCATTATGTTTAAAGTACAATTTGTATTTAAATACATTTTGCAAGTGGAACTGTTACAATAACATTTCATATGTTACGATTGTGAATTTAGAAAATGGCGCTTCCTGTATACGTTTCAATGCACATCCGAAATTTAGATTTTGCATCACACACAATAATGTCGTTCTTCATTTCTGCGTGAAATAATTTATTTCCGAACTGAAATAATTTTAAATTCTGCATGTCTAGATAACATTTCAATTGGGGAATATCTTTTTTTCACCGGCTCTTAGAAGATTATTTCAATGCCACAAAATCAAAACATCGTTCAATGACAAAATATGTAAGAAGTAACTTCACATGACAATTTTTGACAGAAAAACGCGATTTAATTTTTTTGTGAATGCATTTGAACTACACATTTAACCTCATTTCCATTTCCGTAGTATCAATGTTTCTATAGAAACCAATTCCTATTGCGGTGTGAAAAAACATAAAGCATGATTTGGTACTTTTGTGTTATCTCCCCATCACCCAAATAATTGTAAAAATTGCTAATTTATTAACATAATTATAATAATAACCTTAACACTAACCCTAATTTAAACCATACCCCTAGCCATAACCCTACTCCAAACCTAACTCTAACCATACCCTAACCCTTACGCTAACGCAAAACATAACCCTAAACACAATCCTTGTTTTAAGCAGCTTGGTTTAATCACGAATTAGCATATTAATAGTAGTATATTATAATTATTTTATAATTCATGTTGAAACTCAATGATATTAATAATAAATTTGCCTATTCTTTCTACATAATGATGGGTGAATGGTTCGGGTTAGGGTTAGGACTATAATTACAATATTGATAAACTAGCATATTTTTGCAATTATTTGAGTGGGGGCGGGGAGAGAAAACGTAAAAGTACCGATAATTTTACACAAAAATATTTTACAAATATTGTTCACTTCATTTGTATCTAAATTATATGTAATGTGTTTCAATAAATCAATTAACTCAGATTAACTTTTACATTCTTCTGCCAAACATAAAACCAAATTGTGTATCATTATTAACTTTATTTCAGAGAAATATTAACCAGATTTTTCACAAAATTTAATTCAGGTAGAACATTAAATAATTTAATACACAATTTTGAGCTAAATTAAACATGTTTATGATTTCCATGATCCAATAAACAGTATAATTTTAAGAATATAATTTGATTTTCTTGCCGATTAGAGAAACCTATTGCTTTAATTTGATAATCGTGGTGGCGATTTAAACATAAGACGATATCTTTTAGCAAGTAAACAGCAATTTTGTATATTAATTGTAGGAAAAGAAACAGAGTTAAACAGTGTAAGCTATGTTAAGTTGAACTTCAATAACTAATAGTTAATTACTGTTTGATTTGCTATAAAATGGCAAAAACTTCGCTTTAGAAAATGAAAGATCTTATGAAATTTCAATCAATCACCAAATGAATTACATTAAAATGCAAAAAATTTGAATTCATGCAACAGGCTATTGGCACCAAGCGGCAGTCGTACACTGTATCATTTCCTTAGCAAAAATTCATATAGGTAGTTAAAACAATTAGGCACAAAAAATTTATTATTATTATTATTATTATTATTATTATTATTATTATTATTATTATTATTATTATTATTATTATTATTATTACTATTATTATTATTATTATTATTATTATTATTATTATTATTATTATTACTATTATTATTATTATTATTGTATGATATTTACAATTTTCAAATTATGCAAGCATCTATGTTGGTGGATATTCCCTCTTAAGAAATTTCTTATTAGCTAGTTTATTAAAACGAAGTTGATTTTAATTTAATACTTGGGCCAAAATAGGTTAAGATTAATTAATATATCAGTTGCCAATATATTCAAGAATTTCCGTAAGACTAAATGCAATATAGTCAAATTAATAAAGTGTGCCCGTAATTGTAATTCATTCTTAGGAATTCAAACGTTATTTAGTCTGGGTGATGCAATGCAGGACGGAAACATTCCGTTGATATTGAAGTAATTTACTAAAAAATACATTTTAAACATTGGGGGGAATTTGTTCACTTTTGCATTCAAACGTTCGTTGCTTCACTGAGTAATTACTGATCCTTACGATTAATTAACAATAGTTGACAGTTAATTAGCAGTATCATTGATAATACTTCAAAGTGAACGCCATCCAGCGGAATCATTAACTTTAAGAAAATGTAATTTTTAAAAAATGAAATCAAAAGTAATATTTTGATTTTACGATGCTATGGTAATATATGGGTGTCGGAATAATTTAGCAAGATCTCTCTGAGTGGCAAAGTTTAAATGTAATTGCAGATTGTATCACATAACATGGTATATTGTGAACCTTTGTTCGCATTGTCAGAAGATATTAAAATAGTAGTCTGAACTTCTGAATGTTTTTAAGTGTCAATTATTAATGTATTTTGCTAATACGAAAAATAGGAAACTGGAAAATATACCACCAAAAAAGAAATTTCTTCAATAAAATAAGATAACTTCATGATTAAGGATCTTATGAAAACAGTGGCTAGGAAAATTTCTTTATGGCAACAATAAATATTATTCAAATTTTCAAAAAATGTTTACCAAGTTGACTAATTTTTGTGAAAATCTTTTGAGTGTGCTCTCCTACATGGTGAAAATTTTTGCTAAAAAATATTATTGTTTTTGAAGTACATGGACATCCTAACTATATTTTTCAATGAAATGACAATAAGGGTGGTATAAAGTCCATAACAAAAAACTAGCCTCTACTAATTTGCTTTCAGTAAACATACCAATCAATTTTCATCCAAGCACTTTCCTTGCAAAGTTAGAGGTAATCGCGTATTAAAATTTGTGAAAAAAATATCTACGATTATGAAGTTGTGAGATTGCTACAAAAATTCATATAAAATTTTGAATTATTAAATTATATTAAAGTGTGTTACTGACATTGATATTTAAGAACACGTTCTCTTATCTTATGTAATCTGAACTGGCTTTCTCAGCGGACATACATTTTGAATTCTTAGAACAGCAACTACAAACCAACACTAGTTCATCACGTAATAAAATTAATAAAGAAATGTTATAATTGATATTTCTGCATCATTATTGACAGGTCTAGACCGCACACATGCATTTATAAACTTAAGTGTTTACCAATATGTTGTTAGGTACTACTCCTCGGCACAAATTTTTACTCAAAAGCAAACACAAAATAGTATACTTACCTCAATGATTGTGGGTCTTTTAAATGTAACCCGAAAATCTAATATTTACCAGTAGAATTTTGTTTACGTTGTTCTACTGAGAGCTAAAATTTTAGAACTTGTATTTGCTTGTAATTTTTGAATCTATTTTCTATTTCAGTGAATTGAATTCGCATAATTTAAAGTGTCGTATATACTACTTCGAGTATAAAATACTATTCACTCAAGTTTTACATTTTTATTTTTCACTTTTTAAACGTATTACAATATGATTATTAATGTCAAACGATTAGATAAAACAACTGAATTGCGCATACAACAAATTTTGTTTTACAATGGTAAATATTTCCCATAATCACTACCCGACATAAAACTGTTTCTCAAAGACTAGCAGCATATTTGCAAATTGCTAATGATTACTATTAAAAAGTTGTTTAATACTAGCAGTTGATTTTTTGCATAAAATTTTGGCAATTATTGAAAACCATGATTACATATAGGGTTAATAATATACATGACATAAGCAAAGAAATCATACTTAGGACTGCTATTTTTGCTTTACAATGAACAGCAAAAAACATGCATGCTAATCTTCATTCAGCAATTAGACAATCAATGATGAATGGCTACCTGTAGACGAGGGTTATGAAACCAGCAAAAAAGAACAAGTAGATATTTTCATTCAGCAATTGGGAGTTTCAAAAGAGATTGCATTACAAAACGCAATGAAGATGAACTACTATATTGTTCAGATACTTCTGGTTAGGCATTGAATCCTATGTTAAAAATGACTTGTGGTCGTTTATCGATAGAAAAGTTACAAATGTGACGGTAGTTCTTTTACATGCAAATTATAATTTCCAAGCATTCATGAAGGGCCGAAGAATCTTTTAAAATTAAAACTGAAAATTATTGCTATGTATATGAATGAAATTTTTTAAAGATTTGGGTTCTTATAAAGGACATCAAGCTCTGTTTACAAATAAAATTGAACAAGTAAAACAAGCATTTAGCTTCAAATATATTACTGAAAAAGAATTAACAAAAGCAATAATAAATTTAGACAACAATACATCTTGTGACAGTAGTGGCCTACCAATATTCATAATCAAAAAGTTTTCTAACCTCTTCATTGAACAACTACTATTTACTTTCAATTATGCTATTCACACAAATTCCTTTACACAAATCCTAAAATATGCTGACATAACCCCCATTTATAAGAAAGGAGATATAACTGATTGTAGGAATTATAGGCCAATATCGATTACAAATCTTTTTACTAAAATTGTTGAACGACTTCTAAACCATCAAATAATCTTATACTTAAATACTAATAATATCTTATCATCCAAACAATTCGCATACAGAGAAAGTTTTAGCACTACTGATGCTCTTTTACTCTTTACAGAAAATATCATATTTAATCTAAAAAATAACATTAGCAGTAGTGTAGCACTACTAGACCTAAACAAAAGCCTTTGATAGTCTAGACTTCGATATTTTAAATAGTAAACTAGCTAAATATGGCTTTGGTCAAGATTCGAGAGACTTACTCAATGATTTTTTAACAATTAGAAAACAACGTGTTAAAATTAACAACATCTATTCGTCGTATGTTTCCACAACCAAAGGAGTTCCTCAAGGAACAGTGTTAGGCCCTGTACTCTTCATACTTTATGTAAATGATATTTCACTACATGTAAATTGTGAACTAATTCAATTTGCAGATGATATTTGCATTATTGACAAAGATAAAGATCCTAGTGTTGCAACCGAAAAGCTAGAAAATAATATACGGAATGTAATTGACTTTTTCGCACAAAACAGACTAACAATCAATGTAAACAAAACTCAATTTATAACATTTAGTCCAAAGAATATCCCTAACATAACAGCCAAACTTAAAATATCAAATGAAACAGACCCAATTTTCCCTCCAGATACAGTTACATATTTAGTCGTTAAAAATGATCGTTTCTTCACTTGCAAGTCTTTTGTTGATGCTAAGATTAAAAAAATGGCAACAGGAATTTGTTATCTAAAACAACTAAAAAGAATTGTCAAAAGCAAAACAGTAATTGATGCATTAGTAATGAGTCAATACAAATATATATGCATTTTATTGAACAGCATCAAAGTCTCTGAGAAAGAACGTATAAACAGAATATTTAGTTGGTCCATAAGAACAATGTTTAACATCAAAAGCCAACAGACTAAGGATAACAAAACTTCATAATATCTTTACCATATAATTCAAAAGATCCAGTTACTTCAAAATTTCTTTTATATGAAACTCATCTTTATGTGGTACTTGTATGATCATTGTAGTTGGAAAGATTTACTTGAATATAAAGTGGAAATTCTCTATTATTGCAACCCTCTGAAACTAGCAAAATATAATATTTAGAGGAAAAAATGAAAAATTTGGCCTAACTGTTAATTCAGTAAGGTGTAAGATTTACCCCATTTCGTTATTTTTAAATGGTCTTTCAATAGTTTATGAATTATGTGCACATTATTAAATTATAGCTCATTTTTCTGAGGTATGAAGTCCAAAAAGTAACTTTCAACCAGGAATTTTCATTAACATACATCCAGGGACGCGAGAATGACTTAAATGTTGGGAGGGGGCATCCTATGAACTGAAGTGGATCCATTTCCATTTTTTAAATAAAACCTTTTGAATCTGTATATTTTTTCGATTTTTTCGTAATTGTTGTGGGGATGCAGCTACCCTTTTTGCCCGTACTTCTTGCGTCCTTGCATACATCTTAGGATTATCACGAGGAAGTTGCTGAATGTTAATAGAGATAAAGAAAAAACTTTTGTAAGATTAATAAAAATTTGATTTTTGCAAAAATATTCAGATAATTAAGCAGTTTAGCATCCACAGCAGTAACAGCTATTATGGTTTCTGCTAAACGACACCCATGTGCCTTCCATACTAGCCTTACGAAAAGGCGTGCTGGAACGGGCTCATGATCGTGTCGAATCAAGGATGAAAATAACAGAAGAGACGATTGTCTATCCATTAAAGTTTTCAGATTTGAGGTATCTTTATTTTTTACTAAGTTATGGGTGCTTAAAAATTTTTAATAGAAATCATCGCAAATTGTAAAAAAACATGTCTAGGTTGTTTCTAGGTAAGAAAAAAATAGTCTACAGTTGGTAAAAAATATTAATTAGCGTAAATATACTGCCTGTATAAATTTTATCTTAGAAAAAATATGTATTGGTCAACGGAATATAATGCTATCATTATTATATTTCTAAAATTTTCACATTCATTATACTTGAATTGATATTCAATACTCAACATATTAAAAAGACATTTAAGATCGCATATTATATTTATAACATTTTCCTGAAAAAAAGTGTATAGCAGTTTCTTTGGTATCAAAACCTATTGCCAATTTTAAAACGGAATTTAATGAATTGGTTGTTAGCTTATTAAAAAAATTGTTAGTAAAAAGTCGCATTGTCTGAGACGATACGAAAATGTATTGAAGATGGAGACATGGTGTCGTAAAAATATTGCATCATAGAATTAAAATATGTGTTCTTTAAACGAGGACATGAATAATTTTGTTTTCATTAACCTATTAAACTTTACTAAAATTATAAAATGTTTAACTAAGTCAGCAAATATTCATTAACATATCTTCACATCGTTTTTGCATTAAAAAAAGAATTCTAAAAAATTTAAAAATATTTTAACTCTAACATATATGTTCAATTATATTTACTCCGCTCATATTCCGTTTCGGAGTATGCATGAATTAAACCGTTGAGTAACGGGTTGGGTTTAATTTTTCCTTATTCTTACCTGACTGAAATATATTAATGGAATTATGCCAAATACATTTACTTCATTTAAATTTTGCTGAAATATATCCTTTTCATTGTTTGTTTTTTATACAATCCAAAAATTAGATAATCATTATGTAGGCTTTTGAATTAAGCAGTACACCATTATATATATATATATATATATATATATATAGAGAGAGAGAGAGAAAGAGAAAGAGTAAACGTTAAATTAGTTGGGACACT
>CABFPE010000003.1:5751436-5764503 GCA_900660155.1 Hofstenia miamia | reverse complement strand
TATATATATATACATATATATATATATATATATATATATATATAAATCTTAAACACCATCCATGGCTGAATTTTAGATCATTCTTTAATGAAACTCGCCAGCATAACGTTTGTTAAGTTTGTTTTCTTACATATTGATGTTACTTGAGTTCTCCCTTGCACATCTTTACCAAAGTATATCCCTGGTACTGAGATGTCAAGTTGTTTACTAAGAATACCCGCTTACTATGAATACCTTTCCTCGGGATTACCACAAGACTGGCACAATGGCTCAAGGGTAATTGTAAATTAGAGTATAAATGCTTTTTACAGTTAATGACTTTTAACAATACATTTCTTAATCGTTTCAATTTACTTCATTACATGGTGACAGAGATGTCACTTGAGATTGATAGTCCCAACATCTCCGTGGAATGGCAGAAATGGAAGCGCCACTACTAATTATTTTCAGTTGCTATTGAAGTTAGTGTAAAGCCATGCAGAGTTTGGTATTCTCTTGCGATGTATAGGGGATCAAGCCAATGAAGTATTCGAGAACTTCATTTGGTTCGATACAGAAAATAAATGTATCTTAGACTGATTACATCAGTCGCGGCACAGATGATGTATTTGAATGATATCAATTTTACAAAGCGGGAAGAGGATTGCTGAAAATAGATCAATATGTTAACTATCTGCGGACGCGAGCAAAGCGGTGTAACTTTGAACAATTAGAAGATAGTATGATTAGAGACAGAATAATAATGACGACGGAAAATACCCAGCTTCAAGAGAGGCTCTTGAGAGAACCAAACATCACATTGCAAAAAAAATAAACTTTTGTAGAGCATCAGAGGAAACACATGATCAACTTAAAATGATCAATGACTCAATGGTAGAAGATAATGAGATTAAGCAAGAGATTAACCCAATTAAAAAAGATCACTTGGGACAATAGGAAAGAAACCGTCCGGATTCAACTGTAGGCAATGCGGACACAAACACGGGCCAAGGAGCTGCCCCCCCCCATTTGTACAAACCTGCAAAAATGCGGTAAGCCTGATCATTTTGCAAGACGATATAGGGCATTCAAACAACGGAATAATTATAATGGAAACACGTATCACACAGTTAAACGAACATGAGGAAACTCAGCATGAGAGACATTTCCAGTAATGCTGATACCAATTCTGAATACGAGTGTGACGTACTACAAAACTCCCAACAACCTAACAGATTAAGAAACAGAAATCAATGCTACTATCAGAATCCTAAGCTACCCTGTACGGTAACTTTTTGTTCGATCAGCCCTATAACAATTATAGCCATGAATATTGGGATAGTTACTTCCAATATTCTTAGGATGATGTGTTCTTAGTTGTATGTAAAAATTTTATATATAACATGTGTATGTACGGATTATTCGAAATTCCTTACGTAAGGAATGCTTCATTTAATATCTCTTTAGCACCCGATCAACCTTCAGGATGTTCCACTATTAAAGCATTATGTCCATGTCAATATATATTAGGATGGGGTGCCATTGTTTTCATCAAACATGGGTAAAAAGGTGCTCTAACTATAGCATAATTAAAAAATAAAATCAAAATCAGAAAAAAAATTGTTTGTCAGATTTTTACCCGAAAATTTTGCCATTTTTTAATTAGTGTTAGGAATATTAACACATATTCATTTTAAATATTTCAATGATATACTTGATAATATTACATCTAAAAAAACACCCAGGATAATTCTAGTGTGTAGTGTTTTTTGTGTTGTAAGTACGAAGATAAAGTACATTCATTTGTTACCTATTTTACTGTTTTGAACATTTGTAATTGTAAAGTTATATTATTACCTTTACATATTTGCAATGTCCTGTTAATTGTTGTTTCGCAGACATTGTAATAGCTGTGAACAGGAAAGTCTGTTATCATTTGTATTCTTATTTATAATGGATGTAATTACATTAATTAATTGCATTTACTTTATAATAAATAAGGGAAAAGTTTGCCTTTGGAACGTAACTTCACTGGGTTCTTACCAAACAAATGAAAAAGGTTTTATTCATTCATATGTATTGTTATATCCGATCTTGAAAGGTGTTTAATGAAATTAGTTTTTCAGATTACACACCTATTCTCAACTAATATTAATAACCGTACCTAAAAATGAAAACACTCCAAAGTTATGTACAAAGAATTCAATTTGTGTTGAACAAAAGCTTTGTCTAGTAATGTATTACCATAATCCATGTTTGGAGTTTCTAGCTGATCAAATCATCTTTTTATTTACAAAAGCTTCTCTTTCTGCTATAGCAAAAGAAGGTGCGATCATTATTAGTAGAACAGCGAGCACTACTAAAGAATATATTTACATATGATGGTTCAACTGTGAAAATTAATAAATAGAAACAAAATTTATATTAACATCAAATTCAATGAGATTATCATCTCATTTGGAAGTATATGTACCTGCTAGTGATTTTGTTGAATGAGTAATGAAGCAAACGCAAAAGGCTTTTAGGAATATTTCATAGAAGATGTTGCTTCACTGAAAAAGGTTTTTGATAAACGCTCTTGTCAATGCATTACAGAGGAGCTCCGTTTAGAAATTATTGTACTTGAGTAAAGAAGTAAAAATCTCTGAAAGAGAATGAAATTTTTGGCATACCAAAATGACGCAATTGGGCCAGTTGATAAGAAAACAATCTAAAGATTACAGAAATTGAAAATAATGAAAATGCAAAAGTAAATTTTATTAATCAAAGATGATTAAAGAAGATGTCAGAATGACCGAATTTCAACAGTACTGAATAAATGATATTTTGTTAATACAAGGTGTACAAAGAAACATTTTATATATTCAAAACGTGCTGTCGTTTAGCTTCAAACCTGTAGAGTTTATCGCAATATCAGCTTCCACTCGACCAGGTAATGTGATCAATGTACAGAATACTTGGATACTAATGCTAGTGATGATATTCAGTATCTTCCAATCAGAGACAAAGATCATGAAGAAAATCACATAATTTAAAATTGGAATGGTTATTCAGACTGGGGTAGCGTAAGTAAGAAAGATGCTTGCTTATTAATTAAAAACTTGCTGAAAGACTTCAATATTCTAAGTGAGAAAACAACTATAGTACCATTAAAATTAAGAAGACAACGGGTATTTCGGGGAAAAAAGAAGTAATATAAATTGAAAATGATAATACATATATATATATATATATATAGCATGTATTAGATTCGATGGAAAAATTGCGGAAAAATATAGCACAGAGATAATACTAATAAATCAATATGTTTTGACTTAACTTCCTAAGAAATCATACATTGACCACATTTCACTAAAGATTTGTAAGCCTGAAGATATTAGTAAAAAAATTATTCTGTTGTCACCTACACGAAATCAGAAATAAAACTGAGTGACATTATAAGAAAGCTTGAGATGTTTCTTCAAGATCCCCTTCAGTGGTTAATATGACTGCTACATATTAGTAAGCTCTTTATAGAAAAATACATTTTTTTCATTTGATGGCAAAACAACAGGTCCGAGAACATCAGCTGGGGCAATTATTATGCAAATCAATTTTGATTTTGGTCATGAATCACGAATTGAACACCCCAAAATTTAAACTAAAACGAATATGGTGTATTTTATTAATGTTTTTAATAAAACAATTAATTGGAAAATATCTTTTAACTTAATCGAATTACAATGTCTCAAATGTCTAAAACGGCATGACAAGACTTTTGGCGTCTACATTATAATAAAAGTAAAAAGTTTCACCTGGAAAGTAAACTTAGACACAAAAAGTTTTACATGTCGGAATTTTATGTACAAAGAAACACCGTTTTTACTGTTTCGTTCGCAAAATAATTTTTTTACTTTTCCCCATTCGCCACCCCAACATATATATATATATATATATATATATATATATATATCTTGTGGTAAGAATTATGAATTCGGAAAGCATAACTTGTGGAGGCTATACCACAAATGGGGGATTGGGTTAACTCCATTGAAAACTGCATTTATGTGTATGATGAGAATGCTCACAAATAAGACGTTTCGCGGTGTCAAAAATTTCAAAACCATGGATTTGCCAGGCAATTGCCCAGACCTAAGTCTTGGGCATCATAAAACAATCTGTATGCTAACAGCTTTAACAACCCCAACAAATTAAAGAGCTTATTCAGCACTTGTCCATGAGCCAAATTTGCCAGCACAGCACTAATGGTGCAACTTTTCGAAGTGATGCCCAATTTTATAAATGCAGTTATAAAAGCTGATTAGGTTAACACAACGCACTTTGCTACTTAAAATTTTAAAAGTTGAATATAAACTGGCTTTTGTATTTTTTTAAATGAAGCACGTTTAATTTAATGTAAAATTCATTTTTTATTGAAATTTGAATGTCTAGCAACATGTAAAAAACAAATACCATTGCTACCCACATTTCGCCTGAGATTTTTCGTGTATACAAAACAAGTCCGACATTTTAAAAATGGAAAAATACTACAAGCATGCTAAATATAGAGTGTCCCAACTAATTTAACGTTTACTCTTTCTCTTTCTCTCTCTCTCTATATATATATATATATATATATATNNNATATATATAGAACATTAAAACATATACTCATGCAAACAATATAAGGAAATGCTGCATTGATAATACCCCATTAATTGCAAATAAGAACAAAAACAAAAAGGCAAATATGCTTGCTGCATTACCTAATTTTCGACCTAATGAATCGAACAGTATAAAAGTTAATATGACACGCGGTCGCGTTGCTCAAAGTCCATTAGTAGCATAATAAGCTGAAAATTTACTTTGTAATTTTCTATAGCATACAATTATAATTATTTCTGAAAATTCAGCATCTATCCTGAGTAAATTATTCTCAATTGTCCCGATAGATTTCTATCTTAGTAACTAAAGGTTCAACTGTATACCGAAAGAACTGTTTTGTTGCATTTGCTAAGAATTAAAGGCCAACTAATTTGATTTGTTTTGCATTTTGCGTAATTGTGATGCCCGAATTGGGGAGCTAATTTTGAAGGGAATAGAGTGTTTGTGCAGCACTTAAAATATGTATTAGTGACAAATGCCTCTCTAGTTTTTTCTAGGAGTTTCATCAATTTATTCAAGTGCTGCGAACCGAAACAATAAAATTGTAAAGCTTCCGTATTTTAATTTGAAGTAAGCTAAAATCGAAGCGATAATATATTTTTCGTTTGGAAATAGTAGTTTAATGTTCAAGTATTGTTGCTTTAATTCAATGCTAAGAAAGTTATAGACTATGAAATCTAATGATCAAATGAAATTGTGTTAAATACTTAAACAAGAGTATTAATAGTTATTTGATTTCCAGAGTTAATTAAATGCAAGGGAAATACATAATTTTATTTATATATATATATATATATATATATATATATATATATATATTGAAATGAAAAATTATCAATTTCTATTGTCATAAGTATACAAAATTGTTGCAACTAATTGCTTAACTTATCTAAATCCACTTACTCTTACGGTTTTAATAAGTACAGCAAAGTTAAGTGAGCTGGGAGCATTTTCCTAACATAAAGGCCATTTTGTTTGGATAGATCTCACTAATTAACATCATCAGCACGCTATGTCTAGGACATTACTTGAATGTAAATATGATTTGAAAAGAGCCTATTTCCTAGATTTGAAAAATATTAGCGCGCTTAACTCAGAGCTCGACCATTCATAACAGGCCATGAAACGGGTCAAGTTGTTTGGACCCGACCAACCTCAACCTGAATTATACGTTAACCCGGCCCAACACGACGCGAATGGGCTTCTTAAGTTTGACACGACTAAAGCCGATTTGCTCATTTGGATCCAGTGAAGGAATTACATATTTCAGAAATATATGATATGCTAAGGACAATTGAAAAACAAAAATTTACAAAGACAATTTTGTAAAATGTCTCCAAACCGGCCCCTAATCATTTATAAATCTAGCTTGCACTGCAAGCAGATATCGATCCAGTACCATAATAAAAAGTTGACGTAACATGCTAAAATCTGAAAAAATCTGCTTTATGAAGTGCAAACTTGTGTTCAGGGTAGGTTAGATGAATCTCAAAAGAGATTCGGTTTATAACTGACAACATGTCATCAAAACAAACAAAGATGCATGGGTTCTTATACATAATTAGAAAGAAATTCATGAAAATATTAAATGCTTTGGAATGCGAGAAAACAGTTACATGTAACACACCGTTCACTTGCTCAATGTAGCCTTAGGACCCATAGATGTCCGGCATTTTAAATATATTCCTAAAAGTATCATGTTTATAAGAGGACTGATTCATTCCAATGTAATTAAAGACCAGTCATTTTCAGAAATGTCCATATTCCCAACTCTACTTCATATACAGGGTGTCCATTAAATACTTGCCAAAATTAAAAGCCAATAATTCATAGGAAAATGGTTTTATGAGTATGGTAACTTTCTTATCTTGCTTATTATGTGTGGGGATTTGGATTTTTGCTTATATTACATGCTTCATTTTTAGTTTGATTTACGGAGAAAACTTGGGAAATGGACATCAAATTTACCCTAATTTCAATTTCTATCTGATTTTGTTTATTCACTATTCAATCAAATATGCATCCAATTGGTTATCCAATTATTCAATCAAATGTAATGTTGTGGATACGAAAAAGTATCATTAACTTTCGCTAAATTACTCACATTTTATTTTTGTGTAGGCAAAACAATAAACAGTGTATTCATTACAGTAGCAATTGAGAAGATCACTCAAAAAGAGTACTCGATCAGAATTATTGACAAGCACAATTCCAAAAGATTTTGAAACGTTTCTCTTTTATTCTCTGAACACTCTTATTCATCGATCTAAAAAAATGCTCGTATGGTGATTGACTTTCCACCAATAATATAACATTCCAAAAGCAAAATTTTATCGGAAAGTTCAAGATCCATATTAAATTAAATGCAAACTGATTCTGAACGATTTTTAAATAATTAATTTGAAAATCGAAATGAAAGGTGAAGCATTTGAACAAAAAATCAAATCCCCACAAATTAGCGACAAGACCATAGCGTAATTACATCCATTGAATAATGTAGACACGATTTATCAGCCTTTTATTTTGGCAAATATTTAATGGACACCCTGTACTTGTCATCAGAGGTGCCACTAAGTTTTTTACATTGTCACCTAATAGCCAACTTCATTTGGCTGTGATGACGTTGGTAGCTGCTTGACTAATAAAATAGAGATCCTCTCAGAAGGGTTGCAGGGCAGGAATTTAATATTGAATTCCACACATTCAACTTTTTTCATCATCATTTGTTTTGAGCGTGAATCAATACATAAATGCAATAATACTTACAAATTCTTGTTTAAAATTTCAAAATGAGAAATAATGAGCATGTTAACTCCCCCTTGTAGCATCTCTTCTTGTAATTGCATGACAGAAATTTTAGGTGATTGTAGGGAAGCTCTGAGCAAGACAGTTTTTATAAATTAATGTACATTAGAATTTTTTTATTGAAATTTACTGTTGTTTACTTCGGACAATCACACTTGCACGATCTTCCTCATACCTCCAAAACTTTTTCTTTTCCACCTACTAAGTATGGGAGCATGGATTACAGGATTGTTCTATACTATTAATAAAGTCAAGGATACTTTTTAGCTCTTTTTCTAGGGTATCTCCAATTCAATTCATTAATTTTGAGAAATTAAGTCGTTTGCTATTTTTCACCTTTGGGACGAAAGTATACCTTCGCAATTCCTTATTATATAACGAGATTAAAACAGAGAGAAAATAGCTACACGTTTTCTACTACTTTCAATTTTGAGATCTTAAATGAATTACTGAATCAAAAGCTTTTTCTAAATCTTTTTGAAAAGGGGTGCATATCAGTACTGCAAGCGGTCTAGGCAAGATTTCCGCAAGAATCCATACTAAAGCCGAGGTTAGAAGTCTCAATCAATTTTTTTTGATACTCTCATATTCACCAGGTGTAGTGAACTGTTGATAAAATACGTTGTCAGGTAGGCCACACCAATATATATATATATATATATATATTTATTTATTTATTTATTTATTTGTTTATTTATTTATTTATTTCTAATAGCTCTTCTATGTGAGCAAATAATTTACACAATACTAAATAAATTTACAAAATATTTCAAATTTTTTCAATGAACACAGTTCCTTTAGATTGTTTACCTCCGTTACTTTTTTTTGTTTAAATGTCTATACTTTAAAATCGACTACAGTTTATTATAAAATAAATCAATTTATTAAAATCTTCTTCTTTATTTAAGTCCAATAGTTGAAAAGTTCTGCAATTCGAAAATGTTTCACATGAGAATAAAAAATGCGATAAATGCTCTTCATCTTTTTGACAGATGCACCAAGGCATCTCATTTTTGAAAAAAACCAAATGTCATGATATATTTTGAAGTAAACAATGATCTCAAATTATTAATTATTTAATATTGTCAATGACAAGCCCAGCGCATCTTTATGCAAGAATTAATCCAAACGCATATTACCTATTTGCCTTTCTTCAAAAAGTAACAAACTGAAGCCTACTGCCTTTAAAGCGTGACTCAATCAAACCCAGCACACTTGGCGCCCTAGTGGATATATTAATCCAAAAACGTATGAAAGCAATTTGATCCCACTTCAAGAATTTGATTTAAGTTTCAATAGCCATTATAATTATAAGAAATTAGCAATCATTTTATACAACACTTACTTTCAGTGTGATTTTCTGTTATCAAAAATGATATTGTATATTTAACTTTTTCACACCAAAATTCATTTGCTTAGCGACTATCTAATGGGTCCCTATATTAACAAAAAAACTATTTAATACTAATGGACTTTTATAGTTTTGAATTTTTAATAATAATTTTAACTATAATCTTATGCTATACCAAAGAGTTTTCAAAATATGTTTCATTCCATAACATCTAGGAGCATAAATTATAAAATCAATGGGCTGAACAGAACCATCATTTTTGTTGTCATGTGAAGCTGCAACAGGACTACAGCATATTACTAAGGCTCGGCATATGTTTGAGCTGTTCTGTGTCAAAGTTCGCCTAAAGTATCTGGTTATTTGCAACTCTAGGCCCTCCAAAAATTTGAGTACATTGAAGAATAATTATTCATGAGATAATTATAAATCTGGTGATTACTGTAGGAAGAATTATGCAAAATACATGAGAAAAAGCATCCTTTTTTGATAAGACATAACAAAAAAATTTAAGAAAAAATTAAATGTCTTGGAGGAAATATTTTTATAATGTTGAGAACACCCTTAGTAAATGATGCAAATTATTTTAATGTTTCAAGGTATAATAGGTTTTGAATTTAGCTTTATTTCAGTACAGATGGCATCCATATTAAACGACCTGTCGAATTTAAGTTGTTCAGTCCTGACCGTTTCTTTACGAAATTATTTACTTGAGCTAAGCTCATCTGGATGCTGTATTTTAATGTTTTACAAATGCATTCCAAAGAACTTGAAAAATTAGTCGATAATTTAATCTGCGTAATAAATTGTACGGTAGGCCTCTTATGCTAATATAATAAATTTTTCGAATTAGGTGGTGTTTTTGTAAAGTCAACAATTTAGAATGTTAATTTCTAAATCAATTTTAATCATTTTTCAACTACAAATCCAATTTCCACACTCATCAATTGGTCAATTCCAATTCCAATTCCAAACTATTCATTACCAATACCTATGAAGGAATTGACATCCCTGTGTACACTAGAAGTAACTATAAAAAGGTTTTTTTGCATGCTTTTATTTTCAGAAATTATTTTCAAAAAATCAGTTTTGGCAGCTATACCTGCATAATAAAAAGCAGGAATTGAACAAATTTTTATATGATTGCTGATGTTCATTTTTTAGTTATTTTAACAAATTGACTAAACCATGTGCTGATCTTGTAATTTCTGGTCAGGAACTGAAATTATTTTTGTGCAATTTTTAATTGACACTCAAGATGAATTATGTAAAACATATATATATATATATATATATATATATATATATATCATATATACATGCATGTATATATATTTAGTATTTGAAGATTTCTATTCTGAATTCAAATACAAAAGAGGAGAGGTTTGAGGCTAAGGGATATTCCCTCATGAGAGCTTTGTCATTAATATTTACAAATTAGTGTTTCATAATTGGAATTTTATTAACTTTTCTCTATATATTTTTCTCATTTCAAATTGTTGATATTTATTGTTCTCTTTGGTTAATGTAAAATTTAGCAATGCAATGTCGGGTTAAGGAACTTGAATGAACGCAGACGCAGATCAAAATAACTTCCATAAAAAATAACAAAATACTTGCAATTTAAAGTGTGCTGCTTCTTAGTAACACTATCATATTAATTTCCTTAAATGTAAACAATTGCTTAAAAGATATGTGTCATGGTGCACAAAGAAAGTGTTAATTGATAGCATTAACAACTTTTCATTAACCTTAAACTGCTTAGCCTCTATTATAAACGAGAAAAGTTTTGGGGAACATGCATTAATGCAATATTGAACGTTTCTGGTAAAGCAAATTACTGTGGATGAAGTCCTTGAAAAGGTTGACAATCTATTTTTAAGAAGACTTAAATTGTCTCCATAGCTAATGTTCATGTATTTATGTTTTTTGAGGCCATAGAAGCAACAAAGAATTTGACTATCTCTTGATGTTTCCAAAGATATTCCAAACCCATTGAGGCTTGTGATGTGCAATAGGAGTTGAAAATTAAAAACTTAAGTGGAGGGAGACTCTCTTCTATAATGTGATGCTTTCAGATTGCGCGTAGCGGTAATAGTTTTGAGCTATGAGCGTTTAAAAAATTTTTATTTGATCATGATAAATTTTCAAATATCCAAGACTGCTTAGGGTTAATATGGGTAATCATTGGAAAAATATCTTGAAATTTCAAAAATTGAATATATTGTTTTATTGACAAGCAATTGACCTTCATCATGATTTTTAGTAATTGTTCGCCCACTGATTTCAGAAACTCAGTACGAATTTGTGTCACATAAATCTACTGCACTTCTCCTTCGACGATTCCTAGATAGTGTCCTTGATCATAATGTTCCTCCTTTTTGCTTCTATCTTGACTTTTAAATTTTTTTTGATAATGTTCCTCATTTTCTGATGAACGTCCTGTTACCTCTGGTGTACTTCAGCGTTCGATTCTTGGGTCACTTCTCTTCACGATATTCATCATTCAAACTCTAATTCTGATTGCATGATGTATGCTGATGATACTCGCGTTTTGTTTTTGTTTCGAATAGTATACAGTCAAGCATTGTTCAGGTTGAACTCTGGGCATCTACTAATGAGCTTCCATTCAATGTCTCCAAAACGAAGCTCTTCTTTTATGTTTCTCCAAAACCTTCATACTTGCTGTTTTCTATATAAATGATACTCCGATTCATTTTAACCCTAATATCTTGGTATAATAATTTCCTTCTCACTTTCTTGGTCAAAACATGTTTCATTAAAAACTAAGGAGTTCTCCTCCTCTATCTATTTCCTTATGTCATCACTCCCGAGTTCACTTAATTCTCCTTCAAAATTAATTTTCCTTAAATCATATTGTCTTTCCCCTCTCTCTGTCATAATTCCTAATGCTGGTATCTAAATTCCTCTTCTACTATTAATCATGACAGGCTCTTGCATCATGGCCTTCGTGGATCTTCTCTTCTAACCAAGCTTACCTAAAACTTCTTCTTAACACTAGAAATGCTATTGCTCCTTAGTATTTTTTCATAGAGCATTTCAAAATAGAACATTATGTAAGAGAATGAAAAAAACGTACACATGCAAATTCGAATGGATTATCAGTGTATTTGGTGAGTCATTTGGAATCATTCGCAGTTCTAGTGTTAAAGCTAGACTTTTGCCAATTTCCCTATACTTCAAGTTTCTAGATCTCACTTTTCTCAACAAACTGTTTCTTGACATTTATGACTTGGATTTTTCCGATTTTCTTAAATTCTCCAATCCTACATATAATTCTCGCTCTTCCTCTATTGTCTTGTTTCATCTCTTTCATATCTATAAAGCAACTTGTTCTCATAATTATTTCTATCGTATAATCCCTCTTGCTAACTTCATACTCTTAAATACAGAAATTGATCTTTCGTCGAACCTTCGAATTTTGAAAAAAAATCACCGTTTCTTTTTTTTCCTCCTTTCAATTTGGTCTTCAATATAAATGCGATTTCTTCCCATTCTGTACCTGCTTCTCCTATCGCTAATTTCTCTAATTTTGTTCATATTTTTCTCCATACAAATTTATTTTAAATTTGATTGAGTACACTATTTTATGTACAGTACATTATTATTATTATTATTATTATTATTATTATTATTATTATTGCTTCTCACAGCTTCATGCTGGTATCCCTCTCAGCTCGGGGAACTCACCAGTTCCCAGGGAGTCTGAGAGCTTTCCTTGGGACTCTAGCTGTTCCTAACAATGCTGCCTTCTGTGCTACTGCTCCTCCCCACTTTGGTACTCCCAACTCCTCCAAGTATCTCTTATGCTTCTTACTCACTGCTCCTAGTGCTCCTACAACTACCGGGACTACTTCAACTTTCTTTAACTTCCACAGCCTTTCTATTTCCTCTGCTAACTCTCTGTACTTGTCTATTTTCTCTTTCTCTTTGCTTTCTACATTTCTGTCCTTTGGTACTGCTATGTCTATCACTGTTCCTAATCTTTTCTCTTTGTCTACCACTACTATGTCTGGCCTCCGTGCTTCTATCACTTTGCTCGTCTGTATGTTGAAGTCCCACAGTATCTTAACCTCCTCATTTTCTATGATGCCATGTGGCTTGTGCTCATACCACTTGTCTCCTGCTTCTAACCCATGCTGCCTGCTCAAACTCCAGTGTACCATTCTTCCCAATTTGTCATGCCTGAACTTATACTCATTCTGTGCCAACTTCTCACACCCTGCTATCAGATGATCTACTGTCTCCACCTCTTTCTTACATAGCCTAC
>CABFPE010000003.1:5729415-5746629 GCA_900660155.1 Hofstenia miamia | reverse complement strand
CAAATTTTTTTAAAATTTGTAAGCGAGGATATTCCATCATGTCCCCTCTCTGTACTCGACTGCATATAATTAAATGCATTTAGGAGTGTTGCTGTTAGTGTGCACTTAGTGTATATATTTTAAATATATATATAAATTTGTATAGTTAATAACATAGGGTAACAGTCGAAAAATCTTCAGGGGTTTCTCAGTTCATTTAAACTACTTTTGTGTTCTGAGTCCAAATATCACATTGATTTTACTCTATTAGGTTAACTTTTTGAGATGCTGCCATAGGCAAACCTGACGAGCTATGTGCTTGCTAATATCAGGGGTTTCTAGTTCTATTATATTTTTCTTGAAGACTATACATCGAATTACAAAATTTACTCATTTCTCTAAATTTGCTACATACGTGTGTGCATCCTGCTATTCCTTTCAGTTTATTGATATGACTTTGGTGTAATGGTCATGTAGGAATAATTCTGACGTTTTCTGCTACTCTGAGGAGAACACACACTGCCAGTGGACAGGGAGAACATCACAGGATTTGTGAAGTAAGCCTACAAGGTCTACTTTAAAGTCAAGCTCGGTAACCAAGATAAGTCCCGTTCGTCACACATGCTGTGCAAGTCGTCAGTGGAATACCACCGGCAGTGCACGAATTGCGGGAAACTTCACTGAATTTTGGAATTCTGATTGCTTGGAGGGAGTACTTTGACATCAATTGAATTTTTACTTTTGCGTCGTCAATGCTACTAACATCAAACAGAAGAATCAGCACGGCCACCAGTACCCCGACCTTTCATCTGCACACCGTCCAGTTGCTTATAACAAAGAAATTCCTGTACCAGCATTTAGAGAGCTTCCTAACAGTGCCATCACTGTAGATAAGGGAGGAGATACAGAAGAGGAGTATGGAGTGCAAGATGTTTGGCAGGCCTTTTCACAATGGGAGGTTAATGATTTTGTTCGGGATCTCAGCTTGTCAACGACTTCCTCTGAGATATTGGCCTCCTGACCAGTCGGTCAACTTTTTGTCGGGCCTAAGGTTTTTTCTTTAAATAGGGTCATGTCGGAATAATTAATAACGTTGACATTAATTGAAGGCTACATGTATACGTTTTAACGCCAAATTACACAACTGAACAGTGTGTTACATGTAACTGTTTTTTCTCAATTGACAACTAATGCATAGCAAATCATTTATTTCTTTCGCTACTGGCTAGTTAGTTATGTGTGAAAACACACTGTTTTTGTTTGTTTTAGTGCACACGCTGGGTATGCATATTATTCTGTTTGAGTTGGGTAGGCTCCAAAACATTGACCCGTTTCCAGACCTGTTCCAGACTCAAAGAGAAAAATCTACTTGGTGAGGACGCGCATATCATTTTCCTCCGTAGAAGGCATGAGGACTACATGGGCTTCTTGTGTCAGGAGGAAGACCTTGTATACTCCTGAGATGTCACTGTCTTCCTGTTAAGCTCGAGGCTCCTCAATACTATTCGAGAGATTGGTGAGTCTTCATTGGCAGCTGCAGTGTTTTCTGAAGTGTGTGCTCCTCCACAACGGGACTAATTCACTTCGACTACCTCTGCCGAGCCTTTCCTTGACTGACTATGGAGAAGCTGAAGACAGGAATTTTCGATGACCCATAGATACGGCAACTCATAGAGGACATAGAGTTCCAAAACTTCATGAACACATTAAAATGCAGCGACGCCTGAAAATCTTCTGTGCAGGTGGCGAGCAACTTTCTGCGGAACATGAAGGCAGCAAACCACGTCGGACTCATCAGCAGCATGAAAGAAGCCTTCCAAAACCTCGGGTGTTTGATAAGTATAAAGATGCACTCCCTGTTCTCACACGCGGAGAACTTTCCTGAAAACCTTGAGGCGATGTTCAATGAACAGGGAGAAAGGCTCCATCAGGATATGCACCAAAGGGAGGAGAGGTACCAGGGGAGGTGGGATGCAGTCATAATGGCCTACTACTGATGTGCGTTGAAAAGAAACAACCCAACAGCTGCTCACTCACGAGAATAAATGAAAATCCGATTTATGCCGAGAACTTTGAACTTTGGGGTCACTTAACGCTCTTTTTTTATACTTATATTATGAAAATTGTGCTTATCAAACTGAGTGAATTTGGATTCGTTGACTTCTATTCATTTTCTTGAGGGAAATGGAAAAAATCGCCAGAAGTTTATCAGCTGATGATCCACAGAAATTGCGTTTTTACGAAAAATCAAAGAATCCTGACTTGATTGATCAAAACCAAGGTCATTTTCGGACTCAGAGCATCAAAATTTGTCAAATTCAGCTGCAAAAACCTGGACGATTTTCGAAACATACTTTTTAGTTACCAAGTGTAATATTTAAGTGGTACTTTTTCAAAAGGCTTTTATTATTGCTAATTATTCATGCATGTCCTCTGGACATGACATATTTATGGAAGACCTTTAATACATTTAGGTAAAATAACACCTTATGCAAATTGTTTCTTCTTACTTTGTGAATATTATTTTATTTATATAATTAAAAAACCATAATAAATTCTTTGTACTGAAATAAGAAACTACCGAGTATACTGTGTCACCAACAAGATGTACGTTCAGGTTGGTGAAGAATCTGCAATAACTCATTTAAAAATGCTGAGAAGTATGCTAAAATTCAACATTTTAAAATATGAAACTCTCTAATTGAATGATTTTGCACAAAAAAATTGACTCTCCTGAATGGTACAAATTCTAGTTAAGAAAATATTAGTGCCTGAAAAATACTCAATTTAAGAGAATAAATTTTTTCTTCAGGCTCATCCTATTTCGGCCCAAATGCTCTTGAAAAAACTAGGCAACTAAAATTTAAATATAAATATTGAAGTTCTTCAAGAAATAAACTATTACATTTGTTTCGTATTTTCAGACATTCAGAGCATTCCCGTGGAGTAACTTGATTAATTAATACAAAAATTTAATTAAAATATATCCGAAATTATCTTATATGTCAACATAATCTATCTTAGCGAGAGGATAATTGCACCGCTACACTGATATTTTTATTGAGCGAAAATTCAAGGAAAACTATTCATTCAAAAAAAATTTCATGGCAAATATTTGCAATAGTTCTTTAGAGCTTCTTAGATAAAATTGCTCTTAATCCAATCCACTTGGGGTTGCCTAAATGAATGATTTGCAATGCTGAACAATTGTTCCAATGTTTTACAACGTTGGTGTAATAGCTTGATGTATTTTCTGATAAAGTAAATCTATTTTTTTCACTATTTTTATGTTTTACTTTCTTAGGAAAAAAGTACTTTTACACAATGAGGGCATTTGTATCAAAATTAACAAAGAATTCATAAGTGAAATTTAGACAACATAAGAGTTTTTCAATTTGTTTTTCAATGTATCCAATTCTTTCTTGCGATTTTAGGTTCATGTAGGATTTTTGTTTTTCGTAATAAATTGTCATGATTACAATTCTTCTAGCGAAATAGGCTTTGCATAATTCAAAGCTTGAAAATCATTGGAATTCGCTTGCCTTATGCGGTATAGTATCCATTCTTGTCAATGGTGAAGAATTTTTCATTTTAATACCACTGTGTTTTCTAAAGTGTGAACATAGTTATTTTCCGTTTGTTTAATGAAAATGGTTGATAATGCATAGAATATTTCTTTCCATATTAGATCATTATTAAGTAATTCATTTACTTCTTTTCGGTATTAGTATTTGGGATTCTCTGGTACTTGCCTCAACCGATGACAATTGCGTTTATCATTTGTAGCATTGGTATAGTGGCATTCATCAACCACCTTGTCAAAGCAGAAGATTCCGAAATAATAGCATTCATATGCCACCTATATTTGTTGAAGACATTGGGGGTACATCTTCTAGGACAATCCAGGAATTTTAATGTTCTTTGTTTCGTTAATCTCGATGTGAATTTGAAGAAGCTTGTCTGGTGATTCCACTGTAAACATACATTAGATTAACATCCAAAGTACTACTTTTTAGTTTAATTATAATGACATTATTAAATTTCTCAAGAAGCGCTGTAATAAAATGTTCTTCTATTACATCGCTGATTGATGCCAATTTTGTCATTTTGTGCAACTATTGCAATATCCATTTAATGACTCATAACTTTTGTAATAATCAATTTCAGCAATGTAGTGCATATTTGTAATCGTGTTGAAATTTTGAAGCCTGACACAAGCCGATCCCACCCGGACTCGATTTTTGGAATTTGGTTAAAAATTGTGTGAAGGAATATTTGAATGCAATAATTCTAAGTTGTTTTTAACAATTACAACATTTGAATGTATGTGTATTACTAAGTGCAAATTGTAGCACTTCAAAAGATCTCAAGTGTTTCTGTTGAAAGACGTGATGTCTGTCATTGATCTTCAGTCCACACTCCACATGAAGAAGCATCAGGCTCCGATTGCGACCTTGACGTTACAATAACCTTTGATTGCAATATTGGTTTTACAAAGATGTTTTCTTAATTTAGTTTCATTTATTTTAATCATTATAATCACGGAATACCGAATAAATGGCAAATTGTTAGATTTCAAACTTTTTTATTATATGCAACGTTTAACTAAAGGAAACATCATTTTTATGTACATGAAGTTCACTAAACTATGCAATACATCTAAATATCTAGGAAAAAATATTATCATTAAACCAATTTCAATCATATTTAGAAACGAGCCGTTTTGCAACTATGATGTGCAGGGATGGAGATACCGGGGATCCCCCCTCCCCCAAAATACCCACTCGGGATGTAATAGGGAGTGGACAGCCTCAAAATCTAGCTATTATGGATCTCGCAGTAAACAAATATTTAGTGATTATTGCAATAAATTTATAATAATATTTGATAAATTGTAGGGAATAATAATTGTTTTCTCAGAGACCAATAAGGCTGCAAATACGGGAATTATTGTCCTACTTAGAAAGAAAACGTTTAAATATTTGAAAACTTCTTTCGCCAATTGTTTTGTGCTTAGCACTCATAATAAAATAAACAAAATATTAATAAGAAAAGAGAATGAAACTTGTGTTATTATTTTGTAGAGCTATCATTGTATTGCTTTCAAAGCTAAATAAATATTGATGCGAAGGTTCCCTTGTGCTAAATGCAACCGGAGAGGACAAACCGCAACATATGTACCTGGGTTAAGATTTCATGTAGCTGGGTGAAGTAGGTAAACATTATGACAAAAAATCATAATCGCATTTTTTGTGTGTGAATTAAAGAGAACGATAATTATGTTTCTAAAATGCGTGTGTGTACATTCTTTTTTGTGATTTTGTGTATTTAAAGCATCTGTAATTATTTTGTTAACATCTTCTGGGATAACAATGGATCATTTGTATTTTGATGTGTTTTATGCTCTCAAATTCCCTAATTTAAAATGGATCTCAAGCAATGATGATGTGGTGCATTTATCATTAACTCGAAATTGAATTAATTGGGGAAAATTTGTGCATTGATTTTTACGAATTATATTGTTTATGAAAATGGTAGTGTAATAAGAAAAATTTTTACAACTTTGCATGTAAATTTTCAGCACGTGACATCAACAACAACTAGATAGTGAAAATTTATTCACAATGTTTGTGATATAATCACTTTTTAATATTGTTAGCTATTGGTAGGTTTTCACTAGATTAGTGATATATTCAAAATCAGGTCACACTGTAAGCGCACCTGATTAAGGAAAAGCAACCAATATCCAGAAATATTGCAAGAATAGGGTATTTTCATTAAAAAAAACTGTACATTAAGAACAAAGTTTTTCTTGGTATTGTAGTATTCTATGTTTATTCAGAAAGAATGCAAAGAGTCAATATTTATTGGCATATAGCGAAATTATTAGTAACTTATGCAACACAAAAAACTGGTCCTACTGAGGAAGAATTTTCGAAATTTTTTCCTTGAATTACATATTCAGCAGTCTAAATTAAGTAGTGGTTGTCGCATTTAACTGTTTTTTATTGAAGAAGTATTTGTACATAAATTACAGTAATATTAAATTATCTTTAAAGTATTTCATAAAATATTTAAATTCATAGGGCTTTGAGGAAACGTTCGCTTAAGTTTTTCTATTCGGTGTTATTATCAACAGAATAGTTACTTTTTTCTATTTCTATTGCTAAATCATTGACATCACTAAAGAATTCGTGACCATAACAAAAATAAACTAAGTTATAGGTAGCTGTCGAGAAATTTTGCTATGTGCATCACAAGAAATCCCCATTTTCTTTGCGATAAATTGCATTTAAACTTCAATTTCGCCAAAAGAAAATTCAAATTCGCCAAATAAAAAATTAAAGCAGGATTATAAATTTCTTAAAGTTTATATATATATATATATATATATATACAGAAATTTAATGTGTGCATATTTGCATAAAATTGATCATTTCAAAAACTAAAGAATTGCTCCAGTTTTCAAAATACAGAAATGTAAGGAATCGCTGATTGATCATTTGAAATAAGATGCAACAGCAGTGATTTCTCACCATTATTGTACAACAAATTGAATTTTGAAATCCTTGTTATGAGTGTAATGAAGTCAGCAGAATATATAAATTTTTTAAAATGCAATTTGAAAATTATTAAAAGATGATGTTGAAAATGTTCAAATATGTAGAGTAAAATAATTTCAAAAATATTAAGCATTGTATAACTTCATTTATCAAACACAAATATAACATAACAGAACTCTCTTTATTGACCAAGTTTCATATTTAGTCTTTCAAGGGCCCTTGAAAGCAATTTGTTGTTTGAGGTAAATGACGTTAATGTTTAGCGGTATACCCCATTCCATCTAATGACTTCTCAATAGCTTGTGGCGAGATCTGAACGTTGAAGATATTACAAATTTTAGTGGATATTTCTTGAAGAATCATATCAGGATTTTCTACAATTAATGTCTCCAAAAATGATTTAATCTCTGAACTTATCTTACGACAAACTGCACCACCGTTTGGTTTCAAGGAAGTGGTACATCTCTTCAGTAAATCTCCAATTGTGCGACGTTTTATGCCATTTGCATATCATATAGTGTATGCATCTTCTCCGTTGTCAGCACCCGTTATTACACGTTTCCTTATTTCATTGGTAATATTTACATACGGGCCTCGTCTTGACATTTAAATTTTAGTAATACCGCATTTTTACAAATTATTATATATATATATATATATATATATATATATACACTTGGGTAGTCATTAATATATGAAGAATAACCGATACCTTCTTGCACACTTTCATTTTGTTCTATCCTTGGTCTTAATGCTTGTGATGCAATTTGAGCCAAATCGTATAAAATTTAGAGGTAGCTAAATACACTTAAATTTTGCGTGACACAATATAATTAGTATCTCACCATTTTTCCTATATTGTCTCAGACTTCGCCTCCTTAAAGCTCCCTTTATCCAATGAACTTGCACTAAAAAGTGAAAGAAGCTTTAGAAGGCTGTTGATTGCCAGAGATGACGAACAAGGCAACAATCTGATTTTTTAATTAATTTTTTTTATCTTGGTGAATATCGCATTCATGTATTATTTATGTCGGTAAGAAATTTATTACATATATTTGTTTCTAATCTAAGCTTTCTGTCTGTACTTTCTATGATACATTTTGTAATTTATTTTAAGTATTTAAGTATTTAAGTTCCGCATGCAAGTTGTGGTATGCCAAGGAGTCGAGTTTCACCATCATTGGAAACAAGAATTGGAAGACGGTAAACTTTCCCCTTACCAGTCATATCTGACATCATTTTGCTGTCCCAGTGGACCACAAGAGGATGATCATTAAGGTCAGTCGCACATGATGCCTGTTTTTTACGAAATGCCAGACGTTGCCGACGTATTGTACTCCGGTTCAATGCAAACGTTTCAATGGGATTCGTACATTATTTACTGTCTCTGCAGCTTGATCTGAGATTTTATGGCGGTCGAGGAAGCCTTATAGATCTGGAGTGAGCACTATCTTCCTGCCTCGCTTCATTCTAGAAATTGCAGTTGACTCTATATGACGAAGATGGTAGTGGAGCCCAGTGTACAAGTTCACTGTGTGATTTTGTACGATTCATCGTCGTCTTCTGTGCTGCTCCCATGAACATGTAACTCCGAAGTTGCACCGGCCTTTTCTTCTTTCAGTTTCTGCTGGCCGTCTTCTCGAGTGATGCGCAGGAATCTAGTGGGGCAGGGGCCCGGCCCCACTGCTAAGTTTTGATGCTAAGGGTTGGGCCTATGGGGGCTCATCATATTTAAAAATGCAAACTTTTTTGTTTCATTTTCTAGCATTACACTACCCACACAGGAAAGTTGCCGGATAACCAGGGGCGAACTGATCTATCAAGTAGTCAAGCAACCCACAGCCTGGAACTCGCAATTCACGATATTATGAATTTAATCAATGCAACGTTTCACCTTAAATCATTTTGTGATAAGATATACACGGTCTAACCCCAATGACAAAATTAGAAGAGAAGTACAAAAGATATCCTTTTTAGAAAAGCTGGTTGGGTGATTGACACTCCGTGAATAGCCACTATTAATAATATAAAATGACTATTTGGCTCTTCTCACTCATTTTTATGATCGTGCAAAAAATGCTGGAGAGGAGGACAAGAATACATATATAGTAGAACCTGCTTATTAAATCTACGTTAGAACCAGGCTATCTTTGAGAATAAATTTACATCTGTTTTAAATGCAAAAATTATGGAATGAAAACCAAACTTCTTCAAATAGCAAATTTAATGAAATTATCAGCATAATTGGAATTATGTAGCAGCTAGTTGTTTTCGGTTCTTCATTGACCAGTTCCGTTTTTGATGTTGTTCCAATATATTTATTCCATGCTCACTGGATGATAAACATGGCCTCCAACGGGTTCATGCGTTTTGTATCCTCTTGAGCAAAAATTTCAACCTCAGTATTATCCATGATATTTCAATTAAAATAACTTTGGCGATTCAATACATGAGTCGGTCATTCTCTTTTTAGAAAATTTGGATTAATCAGGGTGTTGGATTTATTAACAGATGGGGTTTCAATGTGGAAATTAATTCCAAACTAATTTGGATGTATCAGTGATTGATTTATTATCAATGGATTTCTAATGCGTACTGTGTAATAAAGCGCCTAAGTAAGGAAAATGCAGCCGGTTGAGTTTGTAGAGGATTCGGTTGCTTAGAAATAATTTAGCTGATGATAGTCAAAGCAGATTTGTCAAACTGAAGCTACCAGAAATCTCAAATAATGAATTGCTAATTTAGTTTTTTTGCTTTACTGTTTCCTTAGTGCAAACCGAATAGGAGGGTGTGTAAGCATTTTATGACGGGCATGATGTCCCAAATTTTTTTTGTTTAATAAGGCCCCCATTGTTAACAAAATAGAACTACACCACTGGTGATGCAACGTTTCTTGATGCCCTCAATTTCCATGTCCACAGGTCCCATAGATCCCTTCGCCCGTGTTCTCATTAAGCAGTTAGGAATGCTTTGTATTCTGGATTCTTCAGCAGTAAAAGTGCGTCCCGATTCGCAACATCGAAAAGAACTTTCATTGTTTCCAGGAAAGCAGCTTCGTTCTTGCTTTGAGTTTCTGAAGCCCGTTTTCCATTCTTCTTGAGGAAGCGCCAATCTTCTTCTCGCATAAGAAAAGTCGTGCACACAGTTGTGAGGCTTGTCCCAAATGTCATATTTCTGTCAATGACAATTATTGGGGATTGTGAGATGCTCAGCATCAGGACGAGACAGTTTTGCAGAAAGAATGACAATACTTCCCCTCTTGAAGGTAATTTGCTCCCGAAGATATCTTCAGATGGCATAATAAGATAAATCTTGCTTCTAGTATCCATTGTCTTGCAACCATTACAAAAAAATTATTATAGTTTTGTTAGCCCTCTAGTGCTAAATGATTAATGAAATTTGAAAACAATTTCAAAATTGAATTGCGATAATTTACCCTCAGTATCTTACATCAGAATTCTAATTATGCATGACTCATCTAATTACTATGACTGTCTACATTGAAAGGTTCAATGACTTATACGTACCTCCAATGATCAACAGGGATGTGGCACTTATAAAGTCCTTTTGCACTTATATAGATATATTTGGGACTCTCTGTGCAAAACTGTAACTCACCGAGGGAGTTCTAAAATGTTCTGGATGTATATCCAAGGTTTTAGAGAGAACAAAGCTGTCGCTCATTCATGTTCAACACGACAAGTCGCAGAGCTTGTGCCATTACTAACTCCCATTTCGTAATCACTAAAAGATCATTATTCCTCATCTCCCAAAAATAATTGTGGCCTTTGTAAAATTGTTTATGTTTAATATTGGAAGTGCTGAAAATATTTAAAACATTTGATATGTATACTAGCAGTCCAGTATTGCACATGCACAAGCAAATTGCAAAAGTTCATGGAGTTCAACACATAAAGAATAACATAGTAATATCATAAAATATCATGTATGAACTTGAAACATAAAATATCAGAAGGTTATTATTGCTGTCTTCAAATTGAATAGCATCCAAACAATGTATATTTCATACTAAGATCACTAAAACTATGTAATTTTGTTTGTGTTGAGCTCTCATAATACTTAATGAACATTTTTATAAAAACTACAATTATTAATAGTTTGGAGTCAAATTTGGCACCAACGGCTGTTTAAGAGGTAACAGAAATTTTCTAAGTCATTCTTATGCTTGCAGGATCTTCATTGTGGTCAAATTATTGCTTGGATCAACAAGAAAAAGTGGTAGAATATCAGAGTATCTGAATAATTGCTTAAAATTTTATGGGGGTTAAAGTAGTCTGGGGGTCAAATTTGACTTCTCGATGGCTCTAGTGGTAATCATTGCATAGAAGGTCAGGGTGCATGAGATATTGTAGGGGAAAATAGGGCCTTAGAAAATACCTTGTGAAACATGGTTGTAGAAGTTAAATACAAATTCAGTAGGTGAATTTGTTGATAGGCATGAAGAAAACCAATGTAAAACACTACATGCATATAACTTTTTTTTAAATATTCATAAAGTGTCAGTAAATATTGCATTTATATTTCAATTAGCTATTACAAAACATTGTAGGGCAAATCAAGTAAGTATATCCATTACAATACTATTTTGGACAGAATAAGAAAATCAATATAAAAGTACTAAAACATATAAATAAAATTAGCTCGGGCTAGTTTTAAACAAATTATTTATAGCTTTGATTTGAGGCATCAGGATCAATCTAGGGTTATATTTTGGGTGACCAGACACATAGTTTCTATGCAATGCCGTATTTATAGGGTCACCAGATTTGTCTTCTACCAAAAATTTTCCATAAAAAGTTAACCAATTGCTGTATAAGTATAAGTACACTTATAAGTTTCATATTGCAATGACAAAACCTGTTTCCACAACTGGAGAAATTAGTCAGTGTCGTTCTCTCCCGGAAAGCTTCCTTAAAGGCTATCTTTTTAAAGAAATTTTATTCTAGTTGATAGTTTGTGAGGTGTTTAGTTTATATCTAAAAATATGCTAATTATTGCTTTATGCCAACAGTAGTTCAACTCTTATTTTCATGTTATTATAAATGATACAAGATTCTATAAAACAACTACATAGTTTGTAGGGTTGCTGCTTAATTAACCTCAATTAGACACTCAATAATTTTCATTAGAGTAAATGCGTAAATTTCGAGAATAAATAAAGTAATACAATATGTAGTGTTGTATTTAAGAAAGGAAATACTAACTAGAAAATTGCAGTAATTAAAAACTAGTAAATAACAATTTTCTAGTGTTCACAATTTCTATGGTGGAACTTGCTATCAGTATGGCTCTTGCTTGAATCATATTTAAGTCACAGTTGAAAAAACAATGTACATTATTAAGCGAAATAGAAAAATTAAAAGAGAGAAAATTGACTTACACTTAAAAACTGATACTTTTTCCTTTGTAGTTGTCTATTAACCTCCATTTTGTTTGTAAATATGTGTCAAGTCTGCATGCTCTAGTAATTTTTTTCTAATTAATTACAAATCTTCTCCCAGTAACAAGCCTTACTTTATCACCACCTTCCTACATTATAGATTATTTATATAATAAATTGTTTTTGAGAAACGTAGTAATTTGCTATATATGTTATAGGTAGCCTGGGATTGTGGAAATTACGGATTTTATGAAATCCCAAATATTTGTGAAATTGCTATTTCACGAAAGGACTTCATAAAACCACTAAATATGAGTTGTTGAGGTTGGGGTTAGGGCAAAAGTTTTCCCAGAAAATACATGAAACACCTAGATATTTTAGTGTTTTCATGATGTTAGGAAATGAAAGAGGAATTTCATATATATATATATATATATATATACTAAAAAACCTGACCAAGTCTCTTCTTCTTCTTCATGTATTTAGTTGTTAGCCAAACTGTTGCAGCTGCTGACAATCGCCATGGAAAAAAATGAATAAACCGGATATGAACTGCGTCATTATTTAAATTCACATAACCAGCTAATTGCCTGAGATGTTCTATCAGTTGATGATTTAATGAAATCAGCATTTGACGGACGTTTTTGTCTTGAACACTCTTCCTTGTTTGCCTAAATTCTTCCATATTGAAACTTGTGTGTTACAACAACCAAAATATCCTCATTCAGAGCGTTTTTTAACACAATATGCTAAGAATAGGGTTCGGAATTTATTGAATCACTCAACTTAATATTTCAATCAATTTTAATGTTTTTACTCAACAATTTGCATGGACTCAATTTTCACGTTTTCGTTCACTATAAATTCAACGCTACCAGTTTCATTATAAATAAATATAGATTAGCCCCAGGAATTTATTTGGTTGAGTCACATGCGAGTAATACCTGGGAACAAAAATAACTCAATTGGACCGGGACTGGAAAAAAAGAAAATATCTAGGACCAAGGCTTTCAGAATATTCCTCATAACTTTTGATAATTTTGGTCAAAATAGAAGTTAGGCTGTGGAACTATTGGACTAGAGACTTTCATGAGACTGGACCCAAATCCAATGGGAATAAATGGTATGGGACCAAGCAAATCATGGTAATGGACATCATTTTATGAAATAGAAATTAAATGGAAATTCATGGAAATGAAATATAGAAAATACTCAAAACACCTTAAATCTAATTAAAATATAAATTACATTTTGTAAGAACAAATACGTTAAAATAACTCAATTTAGTCTGAATCATAAAATCAGAGCAAATATTAAGGACAAATTGCATTGGGTAAATAATCGTATTAATACACTGGCACAACTAATAAAATTCTAGCATCCATGCGTAAATATGGAAATTCTCCTTCATGATTTCAGATATTTTATAAACTTGAGCTATTTGTGACATTTAGCATTCGTTACATTTCTGGTTTCAACCCTGTATGTGTATATATACATTTTTTTAATATTTAATGACAGTAAATTATATATTTATTTACAGAATGTTTGTAATGCATAGCAGCTTGCTGCCACTCCTTACAAGTGATTCAATATATCAGCAGGATAGTGCTCCATTTCATACCTTAAAAGAAAAACCTCTTCCACAATAATGGGATTGCTATCCTTGCTGACTGACCTGGTCATTCTCCAGACCTTAACATTATCGAAAATATGTGGAAAGGGGTCAAAATCGGATTGGACAGCATACTCTTCACACTGAAGACCAGCTGTGAAGCGCAATAAAAATTTTATGCAATTCCCAACAGCTTTATTGCAAGACTTTTTGATTCAATCTCTGATTGCTTTGAAGCTATTATTCGCTCAAAGGGACACCCTACAAATATTAGAAGAGACAATTTTGTTGCTAAGTGCTTGCATTGCATCAATTATTAATGTATGTATGTAATTTTGTATTTACTTTTTTTGGATTTGCTTATTTGTTAAAATTTTTTCAGGTGGCCGAATACATTTTTCCAATACAAGTTTTCTAATTGTGATTGAAAATTAATAGCCAATCGTTATTCTACATATTTTATGGTATTAGACATACAGATTTTCCTTTCTCAATCAAAATAACACTTAGTTATAATCTTAAACACACTCTATCCAATGAATGTTCATAATTTATTCAAAATAGCAAGGTGGTTGAATACATATTTTCAGTACTGTATAATGCATCGGACTTCATTAATGGGAAACATATGCTTTAAGGTGTGTTCCCACTATCGACTTTTATCATCTGTCAAGAAATCGGTGATAAAAGTCGATAGTGTGAACACTCTATCTGCTTTTTTATCGGCTGATAAAAGTCGATAGTCTGAACGCTCCATCCGATTTTTTGGCAAAACAGCCAGATTACTGTCATCTGATAATTTATCAGCTGATAAAAGTCGATAGTCTGAACGGTACTAAAACTAGTAGAATAGCTACTTGAAACTAATTGTTTACTTCTCAAGTAGGGAACAGACTTCCAAAATGTAAATTATTGTCGTTGAAATATTTCAACTTCAAAATATGCAAACATTGTTTACATTCCACTACAAACCAATCCATAAACAGATGTTGTTGTTTTTCTTACTGTCAATCAAAAGATGATAATTTATCATCTGATAAAAAATCGATAGTCTGAACGCTCTTCCAACTCCGCTTTTTCTGATAAAAAATCGGATGATCAAAAATCGCCAATGTGAACGAAAATAATTGCATTTTCGATTAAAATCTGCTGATAAAAGTCGATAGTGGGAACACACCTTTACTCTTATAAATTACTAAATTAAAAGTCCTAATTTTGTGTATAATTCACAGGAACGTTTAATCATAATATTAACAAATTTGGACAAATTTAACAAATCATTGATTATAAAACAATACTACGTTTACAATGTTGAACTAGAACATCTCTAAACATCACCTCGTTGATTTAGTTACTAACAACTAAGACTGCTGATGGAACAAGACCTAAATATAAGTAAAAAAAATTTTTACAAATCCAAAATTGTCATATAAACTCATATGCATTTACTGAATTTGTATATCAATCTGCCAACAATCTTTTACCAATTTACGAAAAAACAATGGGCACCAAAATCAGTTGGAACTTAAAAAATTCTTTCCAATTGCTTACAACTTTTCAGATTTAAATCAAACTCACAAAAAATTTGGCTGTGAAAATTTATCACTAAGTAAACTATGTTAGCAAATTTGTAAGTTTGTCCACATGTCTATACAAATAGAAATAGGCTTTCATTTGAAATGGATCCTGTCTTTAAAAATGTGCAGCCGAACAATAATCGAATTTTATTGAACAACAATTAACAACTAGTTTCCATCATTATCTCTTAAAAAAATTCGCGGTAGCAGGAAAAATAAATATCAAGAAAAAATGTATGTGCATAGATCACATGAACTCACTAATCAAAAAACTCAGGCAGCATGGAATGTAGTAAGAAAAATACTTACCTGTTGATAGAAATTATTTTAACGCAAGCAAAATTATAATATATATACAAGGCCTGGCCTAATCAATACCCGAATATTCAACATATTAGAAGAATTTCTAAAGAATTTAGAGGAGGGAAAAGAAATTTGGGCAGTGGAAAAGCAAATTCAGACGTTCGTAATGAAAATGTTGATGCTGTAAAAGATGTGGAGGAAAGCAAGAAGACTGTATGTGTAGCTCGCTGTGAAGATCTCTTATAATCTTATTCAACCAGAATATGAAGCATATTAGAGATGCATTCACAAATAGGGAAACCATCTTATATTTTGAAATATTTTTTATTTAGTTGTTAGCTGTTATTCAATAAATTTCAATTATTACTCTGCTGTTGTTTAAGAAAGCCAAATAAGCATGAAGGTAGAAAATTGTGAACAAAATATATTGCGGGAGATTAAATATATATACATATACATATACGAGCTCAAGATACTATAGGACTTGTATTCACCGCCCACCCTTTCCGTTTTTCCATAGTATTCGGCGCCGTTTTGATGGAAAGCCCGAATAATTCATTTTATTAAAAAATTTTTATATTGAGCATTTGGAATAAAGGTCTAATTTCTTATGTAGGAGCTTCAAGTTTTTTGAAAAAAATGCCATTGTATCTAGCGTCCGCATAGAATTTTTTGTATCCAACACCTTGTAGACATCTTAAAATTTTGCATCCAACGCCCGTATGTATATGTATATATATATATATACATTCCATTTAAAATATGTTTAAGCAGAATGGCAAGTCTTCAAATACAAGCATGGACATCTGTGATTTATTATTTAATAAAAAGCTAACAAATCACAGACATCCACAATAAAAACAACATAATCTCCGACTTACTAATGAATTGAAGAGATACTTATCAATACACTAAAAAATCTTAATGAAAATCGCGGCTTGGCCGATTGATTGTTAACCAATGTAATGAAACATATTTTTAATCAGATGGAAAACCAAATGCAACGCAAATTCATTTGATATAAACATTTGTACCCTAATTACTACTGTAAAACACTGACACTGCGTCGCATCGTGGGTCAAATGCTTTAGAAAATTGAAAGTGTTTGCGGAATCGAAATTTGGAAAAATAGATGTATGTTAAATTTCTTCATAAATAGGAAATTTATGATTGGTGAGCATTAAAAATATATGTAATACAATTATGTAACGAATGACCAAGAATTGCTAAATTACGTTTGTATGAAAAATAGAACCGGGTAATAGATCGTTTCTTGGGTTAAGAATCCGAAAATGTATTATATGTGTGCCAGGTCGTAAGTAAAAACGTTTGATCAGTTTCGCACTGTGGTATGTCGTTTGATCATAAAAAATTTCTAACCAAGAGCAAGCAAGGATTTCTCATAGTCTTCAGCTTCAAATGTTTTGCGGGGGAAGGAAACTGAAAGAGTGAATGGTTGACCTTGAATTCCATCTGTCCTATTTAACTCAATGAACAATCTGACTGCACTGAGAGGTTCTTTAGGTGAAAAGTTACCCACTATGGATTTGGCGCCCGACCTGAACCGAATCTAAAAAACAATATAGCAAGCAATAGAAATAGTTGAATGTTTTAGTAATAACTTACACGAATATATAAAAATATGAAACTAAAATGTATACATTTCAAACTCCATTAAAGCTACATGTCGTATCTGATCATATTTTTTAACTACATATCTCCAAAAATTACTTCTATATATATAAATATATATATATATATATATATATATATATA